>OX375866.1:11669097-11960449 GCA_947359475.1 Heligmosomoides polygyrus bakeri
CCTTGCCTATTTCACTGTACGATGGCCGAACTGTCTACCCATATTAGACACGTACTCCTTTACGAGTTTGAATCTGGGTACTCCGCTGCAGAAGCCTATCGAAACTTGTGTCGTGTATTCGGCTCTGAAGCTCCTTCTGTACGGTCTGTGTATTGCTGGTTCGAACGCTTCAGAAGCGGGAACAGGAGTCTCGAAGATGAGCCTCGCTCTGGTCAACCGACAACGACATCTTTGGCTGAACTGAGGAAACTGGCGGAGCAGCATCCATATGAAGGTGTGTGTTACTTTGCTGCTGCTCTTGGCTGTTCCCGATCCACCGTGGTCAATGGACTGCGATCTCTTGGAATGGTAAAAAGCTCGATCAGTGGCTCCCACACGATCTGACCGACGACAACCGGTGAAGACGTTTGGGCATATGCGCTCAGCTGAAGTCGCACCTTCCACTGGCTGGACACCATCGTCACAGGAGACGAAAAATTGGTCCTCTACTTCAACCACGCTCGTAAACGTGCGTGGTGCCAACGTGATGAAGTGCAGAAATCTTTCATAAAAGGTGAAATTCATGAAAGTCATGCTGAGCGTCTGGTGGGGAGTTTATGGGATCTACCAACTCGAACTGCTGCCTGACAGCACGACGGTCACTGACGAGGTCTACTCTATCGAACTGCAGAGACTGGCCGACAAGATGCGCAAGGAGCAGCCCAGGCTCGACAAAGTTCGCTTGCTACACGATAACGCGCGCCCACACATCGCGAAGACGACTTCTCAGAGAATTCTGGAACTCGGATGGAAAGTTCCGCCGCATCCTCCGTACAGCCCAGATCTGGCCCCAAGTGACTACCACCTTTTTCGATCACTTCATCATCATCTGGAAGGGAAGCGCTGTGAAGATCGTGACCACCTCGAAAATGACCTCCGAGCCTTTTTCGCCTCCTAGTCACCGGATTTCTACGCCAGAGGAATTCGAAGTCTTGTAGAACGTTGGAGGAGAATAGTCGATGTTGATGGAAATTATTTGGCTGATTAATAAAATGTTGATGAAAAATTGTGTTATTTTGTAAAAATTGTCGTATGTCTGCAGATACTTTCTGGACACCCTAATAGTAGAAAAATATGTTCCATTCTTGGAAGGTTCTTGACCCTGCCGAGTAAGGGAGCCTCGATGGTTTGCTATGGAATCACACAGTCGCACAAGCAACACTTTCCAAACACCGCACATGCAGAAAATATGTAAAATACTGCTCCGCAGGTGCGGCATGAAGTATTCGACACCTTGACCTAGCAGTATTTTTGAATTCCATGCATAATCTATGCTTGGAAGGTATTACCTTGTGCTGTTGTGCGATTCCGTTTCATGGCTCCTAACTACGAAGGTTCAAGAACCTTGCAAAAACGGAGCACATTTTTCTACTATTTGAAGGGCGGAGCTTCTCGAAGATGTGTTCAATTTTGACGTTCAGGCATACGCCTGAGACCTTCACCTGGATAATTTATCACGAAGAATAGTTGTCGCGATACTTGAAGTAAAAGGTGTATGATAAAATCGTGGCTAACCAACCTATTGATGGGTAAAGAAGTTCAGAATCTGGATCACCTGAGACTTGAAGTTTCATTGGGAGCACTCCGCACAACAACTTTAAGGTATTGGAAAAAAGCAACATTCCTTGAAGGTTTGTTTCTTCCTCCCAGTACCTTAAAGTTATTGTACGTAGAGCTCACAGTGAGACTCCAAGTCTCCGACGATACAGATTCTGAAGTTCTTTACCAATCAATAGCTTAGTTGGCCTCGATTTCACCCTACACCTTTTACTGCAGGTACCATGAAAACCGTCATTCGTGCTAAATTATCCAAGGGGAGGGAAGCTGTTCATACAGCAACGTTTCAATGAATTCACTCAATTTATCAAACTCGCGGCATTCCGAATCACACGCCAGTCCGCCTTTTCATCACTGCGAATTCTCTCCCAGTTACAGAAAAATCCATTCCGAACGCAAACACCATAGCAAACACAAGACATACAATGAACTCACATCCATGGATTCACACTCACCTCAGCAAACGAGACTGTACCGAACGCTTCAAAGTATTTTTTGAATCCTTCATCGGTCGTCTTGTAATTCACACCGAGCACGATGAGATCAACGGGACGCCGAGCCACCGGCGCCGCCACCGGCTCGCTGATCACCGTCGATTCGCGCACGTCGGCTGCACGTTTCCGACCGACTCGACCCTCACCGTCACTGTCCGACTCTCCATCACTTGTACCCATCTTCCGTCGCTTCACACTCACATCCGAACCTAGACACACCTTTCTCACCTCACCCATCACATCGACATCATCATTCAGATATAAACATGACAAAGGTCCAACAAAGAGCTCTATTCAAACACTTGACAAGAAATTCAAGCGTGTTCCTTCACATAACACCAAGTCCTTTCGGCACGCTGTACTCAATAAGCCTGTGCCCAGCACTGCGATAGGGTGGGGCTTGCACGAGCTACTCTGTTGTGATTCGTCGAGGAACGATGGCCCCACGTCGACGCTGGACACTGCTCGGAAAGTACCCGATATGCCACAGGTAATGCTCTAGAGATTGCTACCTAATTAAACAGAGCTAAGTGTCACTAAAAAACTACTTTGCAGCATAAAGCCGTTGGTTGGCAAGTCTCAACCTATACATCAAACTCGAAGACTGTCACTTTCTACCATTATGGTTGGATTACGTGCCCTCCGACACTACTGACCTTGGAACTACCTAGAGTGCGGATATGAACCACCGATGTTATGCATAACGGCACGATCGACCCCTTTCAGAAATAACGATATGCAAGCATCTCGATCCAAGTACAAGACTCAGCGCCGTCGCCGTCGCAGAAGTCTGCGGGGCCTTTAAGCTGTCATTTCGGCGACGGCGCCACTCAGCGGTTTCGCCGTTCGCCGTCGCCGCTCAGCGATTTCGCCGTACGGCGCCCGCCGCTCGCCGCAGAAGTCTGCGGGGGCCTTTATATACCATATCTCCCGCGCGCATTGTCCTCTAGCACCAATGTGTCGACCAGTCGGCCAAATGGATAGCGGAATCGACTCATAAGTAGAAGGTCCAAGGTTTGAATCCAGTGCGGGGCATCCGTAGTTTTTGTGTATTGTAAACGTTTTTTTTTTTTTGCATGCAGGTGCTACAGACAGCAACAATGCAGACAAACAATCACTTGCCAGGCCATCCATTCTCTATTTTCGCAATTCTTCCTGTCAATTTTTTTTTCTTCTATTGACAGGGAGCATCCGAATCCCAAAATCAACAGATGGATCACTACACGTCCATTAGATCGGAAAATGTGCTGATTCGAATGGTGCTTATTTCGACAGAATCCGGTGAGTAAGAAGAAAGTTATGATCGTTTGAAACGGACCGGTCAAAACCGCCAGAACTTTCAGGCCAACCTAATTATTGTAGGTTGACGGATGGATAAAATGGAAGATGACTGTTTGCCTGCCCGGATCCCTTGCACGTAAAACATGAGTTTTCCAAACAACAAAAAATGTGGTGCCCCATACAGGATTCAAGCAACTGACCTTCCGCTCTAGCCGACTATGCTTTGCACTTGACCGACTTGTCAACATACCATGGCATGTTATCTATCCTGTACTCCTCACCACCCCGCTTCCATGGTGTACCTGTAGCAACTGTGCTCAAAATTGTTCCCCGGAGTCGGATTCATCAACGACTTACAGGAATTTAACAGAGAAAATACAGCCGAAATCCCTGATAGCTCGACTTATCAAGCGATATAGTGAAACATTTCGCCGCGCTATCAGGGATTTCGGCTGTATTTTCTCTGTTAGATATATCGTTGATGGATCCGGACCCTGATCGAAATATCTACATTTCTCCCGAATATAGGCTTCTGAACCACTGTAAAACACAATACATCACCAAATACGATACATATTGATATCATGTTTTAATTAGTTTCTTTTCTGCATTCTGCAGATGTAAGTGAAGTAATTCATCACATTCCGCTCTCAATGGCATTACAGTCTACTGCGGCAAACATGCAACTGGTGATCTGCAACGACATATCACTGTCATTTCGCGGGCATCAAAACAACGTATATAAGCACCACGGATCATTCAGGAGTTTCATTCTTGTTCGGCTAATAAAGTGTTCTTCAAATCGACGTCATCTCCAGCAAATGGCGACCACAACACAGCAGAAGATTGCAGGTTCGTATCCGGCCGTGGTCGCCATTTGCTGGAGAGGACGTCGATTTGAAGAACACTTTATTAGCCGAACAAGAATGAACCTCCTGAATGATTCGTGGTGCTTATATACGTTGTTTTGATGCCCGCGAAATGACAGTGATATGTCGTTGCAGATCACCAGTTGTATGTTTGCCGCGTTTGCCGCAGTAGACTGCAATGCCATTGAAAGCTGAATGTGATGAATTACTTCACTTGCATCTGCAGAATGCAGAAAAGTTTCACCAGTGTTGAATTTATTGAATTTGTGCAAACTTTGCTTGCTCTTTGTTCCTTTGTTTTTATGAGCGCACTTGTGGTACATCTATGAAATAAATAACTTCGCTACTTCTTAGAGGAAGGCAATTGTGCCCATACATTATGCACACGACATCGGTGTTTTACACTAACTACACCACACTGCCTACATATTAAATGGTTCCCTGTTGACTCTAGACAGTGCATTCACATAGCCAAGATTTGGAGAAATGAGAAGCTAAAGCGAATTTTACACCGGAGTGCTTAGTCGATTTAGCTAAATTTAAAGATTCAGTGTTTCCTTTGTGCTCTAAACACCTAAAACTGCGAATACTGAGAGTGTAAAGTGCCCTGATGATGTAACGGAAAATATCTCAGACAGAATAGCAATGTGTTCTGAGTGGAGCCCTCCTGGGGCTGGATTCATCAATGACTTACAGTAATTTAACGGAGAAAATACAGCCGAAATTCCTGATAGCGCGGCTTATCAAGCGATATTGTGAAACATTTTACGCTTGATAAGCCGCGCTATCATGGATTTCGGCTGTATTTTCTCCGTTAAATTGCTGTAAGTCGTTGATGAATCCCCTGGCAGCAAAGTGCGTAACTCTCTATCCTTCACCGTGTCGGGCACACTTCCACTAATAGCTCTTTAAGGCCAGAATAGCAGGAGGCCTCGTTCTGTGTCAATCGGAGCTCGATGGCTCAACAGCGGATCTGTCTGAAGAGCAGTGCCTTGAGCTATGAATTCCAGAGCATGAAAGGGCTAAACGAAATCACAACCTCGCAAAATCCACACAACTCAATCCGCATTATTCTTGTAGCTATGAACCTTAAGCATCTTCTGCAAAGCTCCCACCATTTGTGTGCATATGTTTACAACACTATCATCCCGCTTATACAACTTTTCACATAACTCGCTGACGTCAAATACTAGATTTTTCGGATCTATCCTGAGGGCTAAAAAGCATTGCAAAAAAATCGAAACAAATGTTAACAGTGTGATCTCTCCCAAGTGAAACACAACAAAGAAAAGTCCTCTCTTAAATCGACTCATGGGGTTGTCTTTGTAAACTAGTTCTCTTTCAGTTTTGATGCTGTTGTTAAAGAGTCAGTGAATTCTCCCACCCAATCTAACGCGGATAGACCCGATTTTTCCTCTTACACACAACGCAGTAATCAGGTCCAAACTAGTTGGGAGGCAAAATCCCAAAATAGGCGCTGTGTCCGTGTTATCATATTGCCCGGGTTTACTCAGTATATACCACTTTCAAGTGAAAATGGACACCGTTGAAACCAAATTGGACACTTTGCAAAGCAAGCCGGACACGGATCTATCCTAGTCCGGAAGGGCACATAACTAAAAAGCATTATATGTGACAAATTCACTCAAGACTTACAGAGCGGCTTCTACAGAACAACACAGGACCTAAACAAGAAAAAGTCACGAAGAAAAACGAAAAAATTGCATTTGTTACGGTTGTAAGAAGGCAAAGTTGTGTGCCCTCCTCACCATGTTAGATCCTGGTTATAACATGTCAAGCGACGGTCAGCACGCGGCATGCGGCTTCATGCGCCCTCCTCACCATGTTAGATCCTGGTTATAACATGTCAAGCGGCGGTCAGCATGCGGCATGACTCTATTCTGTCGTTCTTTGCCCGCCGAGACGGTCGCAAACCGCGGCGATTTTTTATTTTTTGTTTGTTGGTCCGTTTTTGATTTCTTTTAGGTTAGGTTTCGTTCTCTAGGAGCCGCTCGGTAAGTATTAATTCATTTTGTTGCGTAGTTTTTAGTTATGTGCCCCCACCCCGAACTAGGATAGATCCGCTGGACACTCTTGAAATCAAACTGAACATAATCCTAATCAAAACGGGTGCCGCCAAGATTAAATTAGAGACTTTCCAAGATGGTCAGGATAATTTTTGTTCGGGAAATTTAGTGAACTTCTCTGAAGTTATAATTTACCTGTTCAATAAGTGACACATTGCTTGAAATTTTCTAAAATTCTCATTTTTCAAGAGAAACAAAGGTTTAAATAGTTTTTTGTTAGAGGGGATTTAACATGGCATTATTTGAAATTTTTTAATTCTACCGTCCCACAAAGGGAACACACAGTTCGAAATTCCATAAACAATTTTGCTTTTCAAGGAAAAATAATGGATTGGTGCTTATTTCAAAGCGCAGGAAAGCAGCAATGTACTAGTTCTAGTGTATCAAAATACGAGGCGTCATGCACTCGTCCAGCTCGTCGCGACTTTCATTTGATTGGCACCGTAAATACTGCCTACTTCAAGCAGCAAAGTGGATATATGTGCTTCCTTCAAATGCTCTGATTACACTTTCAACCGTATGAAAACCGTGGTGGTCCAGACTAGTTCATAGCGTTATCTCTTCTTTCTCTTGATGCACAAAAGGAATCTGTTAGCATTCCGTTCTTAAGAAAGAAGACTTAAACCATCATTTATCCCTGAAAAATAGCAATTTCATAAAATTTAAAACACGGTGTTCACTTATTAGGCCAAGAGAAATGAAAAATTTCACAAAAGTCTTGCCAGATTTTAGTCCAGCAGGACACTTGGGAGATGTTCGAGTATGATTTCAAAAGTGCCAGGCATGGAAGGGTTCAATTTGATTTAAAAAGTGCCCAACATGACTTGAAAATGGTATAACTTGGCAGCAATCGAAGCCTTTAGAAGGAGACGATGATTGAAACAACAAACGGCCCATTCCCTGTAGATATAGTAACCCCCTCTTGGAAACCACGACAAGCCAACAGCTATCCGTACCTCGTTCGACACGCGAGTTCGAGGTAATCACAGTGAACACTTTATCGTCCCAGCCATCAGCTGGTGGGAGCAGTTTCGTACCCGTAGCGTCAACCCTGAATCAGGCATAGTTCAAGGATTCTGTCCGAAGGCATCTGTAACTCTAAAAAAGAGCAGAAAACCATGGAGTACTCACGCAACTGCTCTTAGAGCACCTGTCTTCGGATTCTTGTACTTCATTCCAGTTGCACCTGGGTATGAGGACTGCAACGTCGTCATGAACAGTGTATTATCCGCAGCCGTCGGCAGCTCCATAGCTTCACCTGCAACGGGAACCTTGCAAACTTTCCGGAAAACGCTTCTACTGGCGCGGACAAAAAGGACTTACCACTATTGTCTGCCACAACCACGTACTCTGAACGTGCAATGGAGTTCCACTCAACATCCATAGTTCCGTTGCCATGCACTGCTGCAGACGATGGATTCTCTGCATCATGAGCGCGTTTCTCTGCACTAGGCGCCGTTGAGTCGCCCATGTCTCTGGAATAATGACCAGAATAACGACTATTAACACATAAACGCATACAAGGTGACAACGAACGCGAAAACTAAGCGATGGACAGAAGCGGGGATTTTGTAACAGTTTGAGCGAAAAAGGGGGTGGGGAGACACTGCTCCAAAGGAGCGTCGCGCCCCGCCGCGTTCGACGTCGCAAGCGGCAATGAATAATTGCCGGACGCCGGAGTTGTACCTCCTTTCGTCGCGCGCGGCGATGCGGGCTATCCATGCAACGTTGGAGCAATGCCCTGGGGCCGGATTCATCAATCAGAGGGTGAAAGTAGGGATCCAAAAACAGACCATCTGTCGAGATAACAGCTGATCTCAGTGAAACGCACTTTTGTCAATGCAACACGAAATCCTTGCGGGTATGCAAAGAATTCGGCTACATTGCACCACCGCATAACACGGCCTGTCGTAAATTTGGGTGTGTGGTGCACACCACACACCCAAATTTACGACAGGCCGTGTTTTGCGGTGGTGCAATGTAGCCGAATTCGTATGCAAAAGCAAGATTCATCTCCATGACGCTGATGCGCCTTTCAATTTCTTTGGTCGCAGGCCAACACTCAGCGCCGTTCATTGCTACTGCTCTGAAGATCTTCGACTTCAGGTGCTCTGGTATCCTTCTATCGCAGAGCATGCCAGTCAGCGAGTGCCACTTGGACCAAGCTGCACTCACGCTTGAGTTCACTTCAACCATCAGTTTGCCGTCAGACGCGACTACTGATCCCAATTATTTAAACACCGAAGTACGTTCAAGCTCAGTACCGCTAATCTTAATGGAGCCGGACGTGCTTACCACAGTCATTAGATACTCGCTCTACTTGACGTTCAGTCTGAGCCCGAATACCTCCAAGCGATGGCACAAAGATTGCACCTGTTGCTCGAGTTCAGCGTTAACTCGCAAGCGAGCATCACTTCATCAGGAATTCCATTACATTGCACCAATGTCATAACACGGCCCTTGCGCGTAGATTTGCTTGTGGCTGGTGCAGTTGCATAGAAATGATTTTCTACGCCGTAATCTGCTGTCGTAGCTTAGAAGTCGCGCGTCAAGGTCCACATTGCGGCGTTTGGTCAATGTCTAGTGCGCCCGCGATGACACTCTCGGCAAGCGGGTCGTGGTGCAGTGGAAGTGGCGTCGCTTCTGCGAGGGAGGTCGGGGGTTCGGTTCTCGTGCGTGGTGGTTCACTTGCATTTCAAATGGATGCTTGAGCTCTGAGGAGCTTTGGCGTGTAAGCAAATCTGAGGCATTTTTTGCGCGTTTTTCCAGCCGTAAGCGCTTCGCCGCTGGAAGAGCGCAGAACCCGGCCGCGGACTCCCCTTGGGCGACGAAAGCAGTTTCCACACGAGCAGCTTTGATGGCACACACCCTGGAGCCCTCTCCCTAGCCGAATTATGGAGACCAGTGATGTGTGATGCTTCGCTTCGATTCATGTAGGTTCAGTTCCATACTATAACCCAATTAGGAAGTGGAATTCTGGACACAAGTAATATGTGTGGCTCCGTTTCCACTCCTCTAGGCTCAATTCCACCCTCAAATCCGCCTAGGAAGTCGAATTCTGGACAAAGTGATGTGTGTAGCTCGGATCCCATTCATCAAGGTTTAGTTCGAAACTCAAACCCTCTTAGAAAGTCGAATCCTGGACAGAAGTGAAGTGTGTAGCTTCGTTCCCATTCATCTAGGTTTAGTTCGAAACTGAAACCGTCTTAGAGAGTCGATTTCTGGACACAAGTGATGTGTGATGCTTCGTTTCCACTCCTCAAGGTTCAGTTCGACCGAGCCCCAGTCAGACACTGGACCATGACAGCTTCTGGTTGAGTTTTATAATTCACTTCACGAAAGCACGTGTTATAACCTGTGGAACGTGCTCCTGTCTCTCACTACGCCACGTTTTACTGGTTTCAACATGTGAAAACTGGTAAAGGAACGCCGACACTATTGTACTTTCGGGACTCCAGAGGTCGAGGAGAGGTCGAAAAAAATTTGCCCAGACTTCGCTAGAGGGTTATTTGGGTACCAGACGTTCAGCGGCCTTCCGGCTGCCAAACGTCTTCTTGGGGCTTCCAGAAAAATCGACAAGTCGATATTGTTCGGTCGGTCGATTCAGTTAAGTTGCATCAGTTTCTCTCTGAGCGTCATCATACTGGAGTAATTCCTACGAGCATTAGTAATTCTTTCGAAAAAACGGTCGCCTAACCCCCAACAAAATGGATCCAATCTGAGCGAAAACCGGCAACTTCGGTCGAAAACTCCATACCATCAATCGATATTGGTCGCCTAAATGAGCCTACAACCTGCGGTGAAATAGACCCATCGACCATCAAAATCGCGTGACTCCCACTCCAATGGAACAAATCTGAACGAAAACCAATAACTTAGGCGGAAAATCGATAATATCGATCGGTATTGGTCGTCTGATTAAGTCCCTCTAAATTCTTCTTTTGAATCAGACAATTTTCGCCCATTTTCATCGATTGCACGTGAGCGTAACCTTGACAGGTTTTACATGTACGTTCGGGTAACCTGCACATGTTTGACACGTTTCACAGGCTTACACAGGTTTGTGACACACGGACACACACACACGGACTAACGCGTTCACACTAGGATTTGGGGTGCTGATCACGAATCTGACATCCGTTGTTGAAGTTTCGGCCGATTACGGTGGGTTACGGTAGGCACGGGTGACTAAGGCTGTCGAGGCTCACCGATTTCGCTCAAACTTCTCCAAGGGAGGTTATTTGGGATGCTGATCACGAATCTGACATCCCTTTTTTGTTTTAGGCCTTTGTCATACCATCGCTCACCCCGAGCGACGCCTGATGATATGCTCCCATATCGATCGGGCGGCGCGATAGAATCGATATGGGTGCATATCATTAGGCGTCGCTCGGGGTGAGCGATGGTGTGACAAAGGCCTTACGCTGGAGTACGAGAGATTACGGTAGGTACCGGTGACTAAGGTCATAGCCACCGACTTCGCCCAAACCTCGGCTACAGGGATTATCTGGGGCACTACCGTTGTTGGATTGGGCTCACTTCCCTACCGTAATCCAAGCCGTTGACGGTGCACACGGCAGCATGACCGGTGGATACACCACCGTCGGGAAAGGTCATCGCCTGCCCCACCGTCTTCCACTCTTCAATTTGAATTTAGCCACGCATTGGTGAACGGATATGCATATAAGGAGAGGATTCGAGCGACAAGGGTCTCGAGCACGACTCCAGCTGCTCCACTATTTGCGTCACCATTGATTTTCGTTCACTATAAACTTGCTCTCTAAACTATGCGCCTTGTACCGCGGAATAACTATCGGCCAGTCTCCACTTCGAAGAGACACTGGGAATACCAGTAGCTAATTGGGCGTCAATGGAACCATTGAACACCCACACCATCACTACTGCTGTACAAAGTTTGGATACTTTTTCAGATATTCTAAAGCGTCCCTTACTGGGCGAGATCGGTGGCCATATGTTAACCGCCGGTACCTACCGTAACCTACTGTTTTCCAGCGTAGAACGAAAAACGGACGTCAGATTCATGATCAGCACCCCAAATAGAGAATTGCTAAGACCTCTAGAATCAGGTCGGAATAGACGCGTGGCGTGAGCGCGCAATTGGTGCAGGAACGCACTCGTTTGACGTGAATGCACACGTGGGTTACGTCGGCCTCCACGAGGGCAGTCGATCGATGCGCACCGGTCCCTTGTATGCCCGCGGTGGCCATAGTGCCAGACGCATCGTGGCACAGTGGAAAAGGGCTGCCTCATGCGAGGGAGGTCGGGGGTTCGGTTCTCCTGCGTCGCAGCAGTTTTGCACTTCAACTGATTGATTGAAATTTGAGCGGACTTGAAGTCTACAACATTTCGGGGTGTTCTGCGTGCATTTTTTCAGCTGTATCGCTTCTGCAGAACCCAGCTGCGGACTCCCCCTGAGGGACGAAAGCATTCTCCACACGAGCAGCTTGGATCCCACCCAACCTGGAGTCCCTTCCCTAGCCTGGTTATCGATACAACCGTGCTCGAATGTAAATGTTGCGTCCCGACGCAAAAAATTTATTCCGATCTGATTTTAGCGGCCATAGATCCACTCCCCCAAATAGCCCGACCCCCAGGCGAAATATAGGCGAAATCAGTGATTATGGCCTCGACAGCCTTAGTCACCTGTACTCACCGTAATCAGCCGAAATTTTAGAAATAGATGTCAGATTCGTGATCAGCAACGCAAAGAACCCCTAGGCTAAATTTGGGCGAAAATTTTGTCGACCTCTCCTCGGCCTCTGGAGGATCGCCATTATTCGGCACCGGCGGCTGCCGCGCCGCGACTTCGCGTGCGGCACATTGCGGCGTTGCGCTTGCTGCGCTGCGCGCTCTTTTCACAGCACTGCTGCTTCAAGACTGTTGAATCTGCCGCAATGAGAATAACTCCACTCAACAACTACACTCAATTGGTTCCAAGTAGGCTACAATCAAACGCTCATTCAAGAAAAGGAGAACGGGTGGCCACGGCAGTTTGGGGTGATGCGTGTCAGCGGATGCAGCTTTGAACATTATGGATGTCTATTTCCTCCCTGAAACAAAGTTTGGGGAAAATAATTACGAAATGTACTTCCACAGACTATTATGAGGCGGTAATGGATGCGTATTCAGATTACTACACAGACTTGCTGAGGTCAGCTAACCAAAAAATCTGTGCTTTATTTTTCTCAGAGAAATCTAGTACGAATTCACCGCCCTCAGAGCGATAGATGACTAAGTTTGCCTGGGTGGGTAACGAAACTTGGATCAAACTGAGGTACACGCGACTACCGGCGCTTCTTTCTTCATTGCTGCACGCACCTTTATTCCAGGAATATTTGTTATGCTCTCGCCCCTTCATCACTGTACATATTACCTCCAAGTGTCACTGCGACCTGGTGTGTCCTTCTCTCATTAGTACAAATATGGGTATAGGTTTCTGGTGTGATTGTTGTAGTATTCGCTGACGATTTCACGAGTAGTCGACGGTTGCTCATGCTTAACAATTACGAACAATCCCTTCGAAAAGGCGATTAGTTGATCATGGACCCAAAGTCGCTGATTATCTGAGCTGGACTACTGCTATTTTCCCAATACAATATACTGCTGATTCGAGCTCTTATGGACTGAAATTTCGTACTTCAGTTATCGACCAGTTAGTCAGCCAGCAAGCAAGGGCGGTAGCCATCATTCTGACAACCGTGGTAGAGATGCGTAATGTTTTCGTGTAATCCACGCATTGTAATTTCCATCAATGTAGAGTGAGGTTTAGCCCAATGTTCAATTCACGGGTCAGAGTACTCGAGTGTCGGTGGATCGCGCGCACGAAACAGCTGAGTCATTGCGCGGCGCGGTTGCGTCGCGGCAGCCGCCGGTGTCAAATAATTGGGACCCCTCTGGAGTCCCGAAAGTGCAATAGTGCCGGAACTTCTCGTTGGAGGTGCACCTAAACTTGGGCTGCGCCTGGTCATTTAAAACGAAGCCAAGGAAAAAAACGGAACGAAGAGAAGTGTTCGGACCCAATAACGATAACCACAGGTACGAAAGGACGGAACCCGCTTGCAGTGCTTGGTAAGTGTTCTAGCAGTTGGCCGAAACTTCCACATCCTATGTTCACAATATATCACAGCTGTTCGCGTTTTTTCTTCGGCGCTCAAGGTTGGATGCTCAAAATGTGATGTGATCCCCAACCGACCGAAGCTAACGATCGACGGCTCAAGCTGTGAATTACAGCAGCAATTAGGCATACAGTCGGTCCAGTGAAAGAAATACGATCAGCTGGGACAAGAGCGCACGTACTGCCTGCACAAGGATATCCAGCAGCAGTTCTACGTCATAATATGATACGTATGCATAGCTAAACGGTCAAGCAACTGTAGGACTCTCGAGAGCAAACAGAAACAACCAACCAACAACAATGAGAAGGCGAGAAGTGAGCCTCCACCGTATCGATTTTCTCGGGTTGGCCGTATCGCAGCCGCCGCAAGCGCATTATTCGCCTTGGAGCGCGTTTTTCACCACTGCAACTGCGAGGTCGCTACTTCAATGAAAAAAGAATAGAGTTGATCAATGCACGTGTGGGTTAAGTAGTGCATTCTACTTGTACTAGATTTTGAGGAGGCAGTTTCAACTTAGTGAGTTTGGTACATGGTGGGAATGCGACAGCCAATTAGGCCACATCTAATAGGTGTGCCATTGAAGGAGGGTATAAACGGTCGGTACCCTGATTGGCTGGCATGTGTTTTTTCGGTGCTCCAATTGATTATGATTGGCTGACGCTTCCAACTGCTGCTCACCTCCCGCGACATGTACTGTTAATTTTAGTTTTTTTTTTTGTTTATTTCGCCCACACTAAGACTTGGCGTTGTGCAACAAGTGGAGGACTTAGTTCGTGGACAAGTCTGGTACCAGTTCACCGACTTCGTAGGTGAATGGCTTAGCTGGCCTGTGCGCTGCCTAGGGAGGCAGTCGTTAGTCCCGACTCGGATGCGCACTGACGATGCCGACAGTGCGCATCCGAGTCGGGACTAACGACTATCACCCCGCTGCCTAAGACAAGTACATCGACTTTGAGGAGGGTATCCGTGTCGCAAAGGTGGGCATAGCGCCAACCTTGAGGTTCGAGAATCGAAGCGGGGTCATACTCTCTCTTTGTTTTGGAAGAGAATTGTCTCGTTTTTTCTCAGCTTTTTAGGTGCTATTTTATCTCTCAATAAGTTGTTCTTTCCAGAATATCGCTCACTGAAGAAGACTATCATACTATATAATAATCCGCTAAGCGATGAGTCACACTATCGATCAGCGATGAGTCATAAAATAGGGGAAATTACGGGGCACAAATTAAGGCAAGAAATAAGGGGAAAATACCCAGACGTCTTCTACGCGCCTGGCGACTCAGTAGATGAGCAGAACATGTCGGCGACCGTGCATGGCGAGCCATTTAGATGATCATCGACGGAAGGCCTTCGCAGCAGGGGAAACAATCGATATCGATCAATATTATCGGTTTTCTATGGGTGTCGTACAAGCGGCACGAAACTTCAGCCCTGGGGCTAATCGAGGTCCTGACCGGTGGTTTTCTCCCAGATTTAACCGATCAGGGTGGAAAGGGGGGGGGGGGTGGGAGACACGCCAGTGGTTTTCTCCCAGTTTTAACTGATCGGGGTGGGAGTCACGCCGGTGGTTTTCTCCCAGATTTAACCGATCGGGGTGGAGATGGGGGGGGGGTGGTGGGACACGCCGGTGGCTATCTTCTAGATTTAACCGATTGGGGTGGGGAGGGGTGGGAGACACGCGGGTATTATGGCCGAAGGAGTGCTCCACATCAGGTGGAAAGTTTCAATGTGAGGCCAGTATCGAACGATATTATTGATCGCCTGACCGGTGGTTTTCTCCCTGATTTAACCGATCGGAGTGGGGGGGGGGGGTGGGAGACACGCGGGTACTATGGCCGAAGGAGTGCTCCACAACAATCTGAGGACGAAAGCACTGATTAACGCAAATAAATTACGTTTCTGAACTGTCTGGAGATAGTGCCGACGTTGAAGAGATGTTGAGGATGGAGGGAGGGAGAGCTGGACGGCTTCGTATCGAAGAACTACTCACCTGATTTTAAAGGAGGTAGACCAAGGTTCGAAATTATTAAGGTTTTCAAATGCCTCTTTTTACTGCTAAGGTGTCGAGAAGGCTGCACAAGTAGAGCAGCTTCTTGAAGTGAGTGATCCTGGTTTAGTGACTCTCTAAGGTCGCGCGAAGCGCTCAAGTGCGAGACATGCCGACAGGCGTGTCGGAGCACTTGTGAAAGTCATATTATGAAAAAGGTTTTTAAGGTCTTGAACACTGATTGTTCTATATTTGAAGATAAAAATTTTCTACGAGCAGATTTCGAATAAACCACCATGGCTCATTTTCTGCAAGATTTTCTCAGGACTGTTCGATTCAGAAAATCACGTTTTTTTCAGTATGTATTGTTCAAGGCTTGAAATGTTTGTGGCAAAATTTTAACCATATACTGCTTCGGGTAGAAAATAATTTTGTTTTCATAAAAACGCGAATTTTGAATACGATCCCATTGATCATATCGACATCACAGCGGGGATGCCTGTTTTTTGCTGTATGATGCACAGGGCTTGAATCGCTGTAGGGTACAATTTCAATATTTCCAAGGGAAACCTATCGTCAATCCATCGCTCGCAACTCCGTCATTGATTAGAAGAGCGCTTCAAAGATTTTTTCTGGGGAAGCAATTAAGTCATCGTTAGTAATTAACACTCGAAATGTTATAATACAATTTCAGTGTACATTTTTAGATTCAGATGCCACTCCTTAGGTTAAAAAAATGTGTCGTGTCCATGACATCCCGAAAAAAAAATTATGCATAAATCGAATAGTGATGATTGGGAGACTACCAGGGGTGTGCGTAAATGAAATCCGAAATTTCGTAAATCGTAAATCGTAATTACGAAAAAATCGTCGTAAATCGTAAATCGTAATTACGAAAAAATCGTCGTAAATCGTAAATCGTAAACCGTAAATTGTAAGAGGCGCCTGACTTACAATGCATCTAATTTCCTTGTTTTTTTTTCTATGATGTTAAAGCTAATCGAAGCTAACTATGTTTTATTGAGACTTTTCAGCTTGAGCTGCACACTTTTCTAATTAAGATGGAAGCCGTTAAAATCGACTAGCACCTTTCAAATCAAGCTGGACAAGTTTTTGGAGAACCAAAATAAAGTGCTTGTTCAAAAACGCTATCTTCAAATAAAAAGCTTACACTGTTTTTACGACCAAAAATGTTTATCATTCTACTAGCCATTGGCTTGCATATAAAACTATGACTTTGTAGAAACAAAGGCAACAACTCCGAATAAACCAACAAAAACCATTCCATCCAAATCCAAAAATAATAATAATTTGATCGCTAGCCAACTCGACGAAAACAGTATTTGTACAAATAATCCAGTAAGCATCCCTACTGAGTATGCGCATGACACATTTCTATGGTATGACACACCTAAGGTTCTAAGTCTTCTCACATTTTGAATTGTACCCAACAGCATATTTGTAGCAGACGGGAAGGAATTGTGTGACGATTGAAAGAGTATGATCACATTTTTGGACACTCATCATAGTCGGATTTTTGACTCAAAATTATAAAATAAAATATTTGTGTGGCATTCTTTAGAAATAAAGTAGGAAAGCAAGGTGCAGCTTGAATTGAAAGTGGTTTAACTGATTCGTACAAGGTGCATTTTAAACATATAGGGGAAACCCATAGTAAAGAAGCCTGAGGAGAATGGCTTTCGCGGGCTCAAGAATAGCTGTTGATTAGGATCCTATCACGGGCAGTCAAGTCTTTCATACCTGCTGGTTTGTGAATTGGTACCTGATTTGCCTGGAAGGGTAAAACACTGACCTCTACATCGGCGCAACCACAATTTGTTCTATAAGGCAAACCCACACTCAAATGACCTCTACGATATCCCACAGAGGTAGAAAGAATGGATGGCGCATCACAAACAGGGCTGGTTAACGTCATGCTTTGTCCTTTATCATTTTTGAAGGCAACCACAACTTCTGGAATGAAAGACCGTCTTTCGACGACACCAGGCAATTACTTTCGGCATTTACTTCGCTCGCAGGTTTGTCTGCACTGGTCAAATTTCGGAAGTTCCAAAATATTGCATTACTAATTAATGACTGCTTGCATTCGCCAGTCCTGCTCTCCACTACCTTTATAACAAACGCTATCGTATCTTTTGCTCGATCTTTCGCATTCTGTACGGATCAAATAGGGCAAAAGCAACAGCCTCAATCAAACCACTGAAAATGAGACCAAAAATGTCGCACTTTTCACTTTTATCATGAAAATGTCAGACGTTTTGCTTAAGGCGCACTTCATACGTAAATAGACTTCGCGCCATGACGTGCAGCCATAATCAAATTGAAACATGATTGTTTTACTCTTTCCAACAGTTCAGCTGTTATTCCACAGCCTAGAATCAAGTCCCATATTCCTTGAATGCTTTGTATGAGTTCTAGTCGTGTGCATTGGAAGGAGTCGTCTATTTGGTGAACAAGTGGTGAAAAAGTCACAAGTTGACTAGGCGGTGGTTGCAGCATAGAATATGGTTCAGCTGGTGATCATCTCCATTCCAGTGCAAGGAGAATTTTCATGTCTTTCTGTAAACTGGAACTCAGGCCACTCGAATGTGAGATGTTGTGCTAGAGTGTGACCAGAAGAAAGGCTACCCCAGTTCCATTGCCAGAAATTAACTCGAGTGGCCTATCCACAAAGTTGCGTTGTTCTGTCACAGCGCCACAGCAGAACATAAAAAAAGTAAATAGGAAATAGCAATGGGCTATGAGGGAAGTCCTTAAATGTGGGTACATCGTCATAATCCGAATCGTATCACGATATGTGGACGTTTGTCATCCGTGGACAGAAGATCACATTTACGAAAATTTACGATTTACGACCCAAAATGTCGTAAATCGTAAATCGTAAAAAATTGGCTAAAAATCACCGTAAATCGTAAAATCGTAAATCGTTAATCGTAGTTACGCACACCCCTGGTCTGAGACTACTACCAGAAAATCTTCTTTTTAAACTTTAGAGCGATAAGATTTCAAATTATTAAGGACTTTTATCCTATTCTCAAACACGTCTTGTTCGCTGATCACTTGCGATTTAACGCTTTCTGCGCTTTAAACGTGGTAAAGACACTTTTAATAAAAATTCACCTTGCCGGAGTGCCTCAAAGAAAACATGCTAAAAATACACTGCATGGATGGAAACAAAATGTTTACTAATTGATTTTAAGGAATAGTCCTAATTCAACCCTAAGGTGCTATAATAGAAAGCAGTGAATTTTGTGGTGTCTTATATGGAGAGTTTGTGCCTCGCATTCGTACTATATAGTTTGAGTCTCAATACAAGCTTACTTAGGGCAAAAGATTTTTTTGCACTTTTTAAAGACTGTCTGTTTTGATTATAGATATGCCTACTTTGTTTAAAGAACAAAAAATCTGCCCGATTTAACACTTTTTCAAAGTGTCCTGTTCAAAGTGAAAGGCTCACTTTAAAATGAAAATGCTGCTATATACATATGCATAGGGTTGGAAGCTATTAGGTTGTAACGAATTAAATGGCACTGGCTCGCGCCATTTTTTAGCGCGTCTTTACGCGTTTGATCAAGAACCAACCGTAACACGTGGCATATCATTTAGAAGCGCAAACTTTGCTCTACCGGTGAGTACCGAATTTTCTATGTAAAAGTAGGAAAACTTTAGAGTTTTATTGACTTACCAACAGACTACCATTTCTTCAAGCATCTTGGCGACTTCTTGGTAGGGAAAATATTCAAATACCAACAGGATGCCGAAAGTGCCTTCGAAGATTTCGTCAATTCCAGAACTTCTGATTTTTATGCTACTGGGATAAAAAAGCTTGTGTCACGTTGGCAAAGATGTGCAGAATCAGAGGGTTTTTATTTCGATTAATAAACTTGCCTACAAGCCGAGATATTAACTGTTTAAATTTACAGTGGTTCAGTGCCATTTATTTCGTTACAACCATAAGTCTTCGCCGATATTTAACATTTTATTCTAAATTTCGCTAAAAGTTGTTTGCATAATGTTATCAACCACTTGAAAGATAACGCACGATCTATCAAAAAGTTTGTGTCGCTTTCTTCCATTCCAACTTTTGGTAATTTTTAGGTCGTTAAAATGAAAAGTATGGAGCTGAGACTGGACTCTATCAACTCAGCCAAGGATAAACTTGCAGCAGCACAAAGGCGCATGGAACGTCAAATGGTTGGAGTGAGTCTTCGAGATAGAAAGTGAAACGTGTGTCTGCGAGGGATTACCAAAGTCAAAGATGTGGTTGACTGTGCCATGGTAAGAAAATGCACGTATTGTGGAAGATCTCTAATACTGTTGATAACAAGTTGTTCCGTCAGTTCATGGAGTGGTGTCCGCCTTCCGAACGGACAGTGGGACGACCAAAATCTAGGTGGCGAGATGTATTCCAGAAAGCCTTTAAAACACGCAATTCGGAAGAAGAAGCAAGAACGAAAACGAAACGCGAATGGGTCGATCTTAAGAGATGTCGCATATTGTAAAATATTGAAAGGCACATAAATAAATAAATAAATAAATAAATAAATAAATAAAATTTTAAAAAAACCTCTGCCGACAGCTCCTTATCACTGACTACGTTTGGGTTGTTTTGCAGATTGTTAAGCCGTTTGAAAGAAGATGATTTGTTTTACATGGAATATATTGGTTTTTCTATTCACTTTGATTTTAAGGACATTACAGTGTATTTTTTACCAACAGCTCCTACTTTTTGATCATTGTTTCACACCTCATTTTGAAGACCTAAAAATTGGCAGAATTCAGAATTGCCGAAAAGTGAAACGTGCATTCTGATAGAATAAAACGTTCTCTTTCAAGTTGCATATGACTTTTTGTGAAAAAAATGGCTGGTAAAGGTCATTTTTCTCTTTTTTAACGTTCCGCTAAAAATTGATCAAATCGAAATGGTAAAAAAGCAGTTCCTGATAGAGCAAGGACTCTCTTTCTAAAAGCATATAACACTGTGCAAACAACATTAACGAAAGAGTAGGCATTGTTGGTAAAAATAATTTAAGCATTCCGGTCTCTCCACTCTGATGCCCCAAAAATCATATTGACCAAAAAAGTCAACACACAGTCTCGTAGAGCAAATCCTCCTCTTTCGAATCTTATATAAATTTTGCAAAAAATGAAGCCCAAACGTAAGCCTAGAGAAGCAGATGTCGGCGAAGGACATTTTTCTTTTCTGATTTTTCACTTTAATGACCTGAAAATTCACAAAGTTGAAACGAAAAAAAGAAATCATATTTTCTAGTGAACGAAATCATTATTTTTTGAACTGCATATAACATTATTCAAGACACTTTCAGCAAAATTCAGAATAAGATGTTTAAAAACGGCGGGAGTTATTAGGTTGTAAACAAAGTTCTGTCAGTTTTCGAGGCTCATATTCAAAACATGATAACTTGGCTCAGAACATGCAAGAAGAATTGAATCACTGTCATTTATAGGCTTTAAACGCAACACCTTCAGTTGAACATGCATTCTCTCTATTTGTCTTACGAGAGTGAGAGTTAGTGGTTTGAGCAGATTTAGAAACGAATCAATAAATCAGACGGGCTGCGAATCTCCGAACCATTTACGTTGCAGAAATTGAGGATCTTTTCTTGAAAGAAGGCGTAACCTCCTTGCAATACCCTGATGACTTGAAGATTTACAGAAAAATTTTCTCTGCTCGGGATATCGATGCAATTTAGTCAGCCATCGACAAGCTTTACATGTTTTCCGTTACTTGGCCGTTACTACTTGCTCTACAGAAGGCGTATCATTTAAGAATTGGCTCCTCTGAGCTGCCTTGTTCATACTCAACATCTGGTCAGCTAATCTCTAGAGTGAATGCGATCAAGGACCTAGGCTTTTCTTACACGGAAAAGCTAGATTTCAGTCCTCAGATAAAAGCTATTTGCAGAAAGCTAGTATTAGAATGTTCCATATATTTAAGGCGCTGACGACAAGGTATAAAGAAGTCCTTTGAAATCTTTCAAGGTGTATGTGAGACCACTCGTCGAGAGTTCATGTTCGGTGTTCTCCCCTTCAAAACAGAAAGATATTCTGATGATGGAGAAGATCCTTTCACCAGGAAGGTTCTATTGCGAAATGGTGGATTTCTGTACGGCAGAATCCCTAGAGCTAGCATTAGGAATGCCTATCTGGGTATTCCATCACTCAAGTCAAGGAGATACTACTTCCATATAGTTATGGTCTATAAACTAATCAACCATCTGATCCCAGTTTCCTGCACAAAATTGTATACGCTACGACCCTCAGTCACTAAGGGTGGGATCAATAAGTTGTTCTTCAGATTACCTACAACCTCACTAAGAGCCACCTTTACGGTTAGAGCAGGTATGAGGTATCTCAAATGAAGTAAGACGAAGACAGTGCCAACTTCTTTTCCTTCGCTCAAACGCATGACAAAAGCGACTATACTTAATGCAAAATAGAAAATCCTGTGATGTGTCCTCCACGCTTCCAATCATTCAACGGTTTGCTTTCCTATTGATCTTCCATGTTTACAGACGCTCCATCATCCTATTGTCGTTCTATTGTCGTTGTATTGATGTGGTTTGAGTCCTGTATTACGTCTGTCTTAAACGGCGTAATAAATAAATAAACAATAAATAAATTTCTTACCAGGGAAGGGTCTCAGGCGTAGGTCAGAGCGGGGGAAACGGATAGTACTGCGAGAATCTCCACCCTTCATATAGTAGAAAAACATGTTTCGTTTTTGCTGAGTCCTTGAATCAAAAGAGCTACGGGCTTTCGAAGGGAGGGGGGGGGGGGGTACAACAGCGCACCCTCACACCCTCAGCACGTGCCCACGTGCATGCGTGTGTGCGCGCTGTTGTATGGGACGCGGCGAAAGGGTCTGGGGCGAGCGAGTCGGTGGCGCAGCAGGGTACAGGGCTGCTTCAAAGATCCTAGGCGTGATGTTCGACTCCCGTGCTATGCAGTATTTTCGCATTTTTCATGATTGCCGTCTTCTTTACAAATTTGCTGCCTACACATCTCCTACATATTTATTTCACTCTAAATTGTCAAATAACGATTAGATTCGTACTCAATGCGAAGTTTGAGCAAAAACGGTGACCATGACCTCACCATTAATCACCATTACCTGCTGTAATTTAACACACTCCACTGTAATACGGAAAACGGATGTCAGATTCGTGATCCCCATCCCAAATAACCTTCCTGGGAGAAGTTTGTGCGAAATCGGTGATTATGACTTCGACAGCCCTAGTCACCCTTACCTACCATAACCTACCGTAATCGGACGAAAATTGAAAAACGGATGTCAGATTCGTGATCAGCACCCCAAATAACCTCCCTGGGCAAGGTTTGGGCGAAGTCGGTGATTATGACCTCGACAGCCCTAGTCACCCGTACCTGTTGTAAGGTCACTGTTCTACGTTCGCTGAAAAGCACAAAACATTGTATAAATCAGAAGCTGAGAGAAGTGAGTGAAGCACAGCTCACAGCAAACCCTTATTTGACAATTTAGAGTGAAATAAATGTGTAGGAGATGTGTAGGAAGTAAGCTGATTTAGACTGCCATAAGGCACGACTTTCACGACACTACTTTCACGACTCCAGAGGTCGAGGAAAGGTCGAAAAAATTTTTCGCCCAAACCTCGCCCAAGGGGGTTATTTGGGGTGCTGATCACGTATCAGGCATCCGTTTTTCAAATTTTGGCCGATTACGGTAGGTTATGGTGGGTACGAGTGACGGTGCAATACTGGACCCCCAATTTCGAGGTCCCGTAGCTCTTTGGGTTCAAGGACTCAGCAAAAACGAAACATGTTTTTCTACTACATTAAGGGTGAAGATTCTCGCAGTACTATCCATTTCTCCCATTCAGACCTACGCCTGAAACCCTTCCCTGGTTAGTATAAAACTGCAAACTAATAAAGAAGTACTTCCGCACGATTTGTTTTCGAAAATGGATCCCCAGCGTTTGCGCGTTGGTGAGGTTATATAGCACCCAGGTGATGCGAATTTTATGCAGTTTTAGGTTCCAGAAATGGCTAGCAGTAACTATACGTTTAAAGTCTACGTCTTTACCCATCTAACTGAATGACCGTTATTCGTCGCTCACATCTGCTTTCATTCTACAGTTACGTTCAACTAGTGCGGCTCTGTCAGGCTCCTATTTGTCTTCTAACTACCCTGATCCTTTAATAACCGCTTAAATCTAATAGCAAAGAATTTTTCCTTCTTATCGTGCCTTCTTCTTTCAGCTGCTAAATTTGTATTTGCCTCCTTCAACTTTCAACCAAGTTACAAAAGCATTAAAGTTTAGAAGCACGAAGAGTCATAGTACGTATGGTTGGAAAAAAGGGTATTGTACTAATAAAGATGTAACGATTCTCCAGGAACACATATAGTTGGAAAGAACAGCTCTTCTGCTTTCTAACAATTACAAAACATTGAGTGGATGGCTAGGGATTAAGCTTTAGCATGCTTTTTTGTCAAAAAAAAAACTGACAGAATTTTGTTTACAACCTAATAACTTCCAACCCGATATATGTATGGCCTAAATTGTATGTCGTGGAATTTTATATGACAGAAGAGCTTACTAACAAATATAAAATTTATTCAATATTTGTTAGTGAGTTGTGGAAGGTCTCCTGATTTGTTCATCTAAACATACAGCACTGTAGTCGTAGAATGCGTAGGGAAGGAACAACATATTGATGCAATAACAACATAATTGAACGGATCTGTAGTCTCTAAAACGAAGATATCAACTGGGGTAGGGTCTACATGCATACAGACATAAATACATACGATACCATGACATTATGGTAGTGAATCCTTGCAGCCCATACGTTCTTCAGAAAGTCACCCACAACAACGGCATCGAAAAACTCGACCTATGCACTTTACCAGCGATGAGAAACAAATAATTTAAGAAGCACTGAGGTTTTAATGGAGAACGTTCAAAACGAGAGAAACTGAGATGAGAATGTACAGAGGTGTTGTTCCATACCACCACGTACAGACGTACAAGAGGTGTCTCTTAGAGTTCGTGTTCTGCACACAGAAACATTCTATCGTCGGCTCATTTATGGTTCGCCGAAACTGGTGATGCACTGGTGCTCTGCCGTCGTCCGAAGGATCGAGCAAACTTGAGCGATTTGGCGATTGCCTGGAACTTCAGCGACGCTCGCGTTCGCATTCCAAGCGCATGTGGTGAGATGTTGCCGAGCGAGTCGCGCGATCCTTGAGCCATCCACGACGATATCCATGGATAGGAGCTCCTGAAAGTGGAAATGTGAAGCTTTGCCTCAACTTTTGCGGCATTCCAATAGAGCATAAGGGAGACACGGATCTATCCTATCCGGGGGGGGGCACATAAGTAAAAGGTATTATATGTAACAAATCCACTTGAGACTTACCGAGCGGCCTCTACGGAACAACATGGAACCTAAACAAGAAAAGTCACAAAGAAAAAACGAAAAAAATCCATTTGTTGCGGTTGTAAGCAGGCAAAGTTGTGTTCCCTCCTCAGCATGTTAGATCCTGGTTATAACATGTCAGCCGGCGGTCGGGACGCGGCATGCCTCTATTCCGTCGCTCTTTGCCCGCCGAGACGGTTGTAAACCGCCGCGATTTTTTATTTTTTGTTTGTTCATTCGTTTTTGGTTTCTTTTAGGTTCCAACTCGTTCCCTAGGAGCCGCTCGGTAAGTCTCAATTCATTTTGTTACCTACTTTTTAGTTATGTGCCCCACCTCCGGACTAGGATAGATCCGGGGGCACTAATAGTCCAGGACGTTTGAACGAAATACAACTGATGTTACTCGTTTAAAAAGTTCCTGTATTACTGTGGCCTCTTATTTAAGGGTAGTGCTCAGATCATACCATAAAGGATGTAGTTAGCCACTAGCCCGTCTATATGTATGTATGGATGTATGGTGTATGTATGTATGTATGTATGTATGTATATGTATGTATGACTGTATGTATGTATGTATGTATGTATGTATGTGTGTATGTACGTATGTACGTATGTACGTATGTATGTACGTACGTAGAGGGTGCGGCCCTCAAATCTCGACAAGTCTAGATTCGAATTCCCTGGCATACCCTAACTCCGCCAGAGGTCGCGATTTGCGTCATTGCAACCCGTAATCCTCTAGGAAGCAGTAGTAGCCTCAGAATGGCCTCGATGTTGCATACATGTTCGGAGAACACCGAAGAGCCTCGATTATTGAAAACATTAGCGCTATTCGCCTACTGATACAATTCGATTCTTCGGATGCTCAAGATCAACCGTTTACGATGTTGTGACCAGATACAATGCTTCAGAGGAGTCTGAAGAAGGTTACGCTAACCTGGAGGAGAAAACCCATTTGCGGGCACGCGTATGTATGTATGAATGTATGTATGTAGATAGGTAGGTATGTATGTTTCTGTCTGTTTGTCTGTATGTCACAAGTTAGTGCAAACAAGACAAACAAACAACCGGCTCGAAAATGCATTACGTGTTAAAGTGGTCTCATCTGCGAACTTTTGGCCGAAACTAGAACGAGGAAAAGTGGTGCCGATCAATAAATCAACATCGATCGACATTGATCGTATTGTTTTCACTGTTGACCGTGTTTAGGATGGGACTGACACCATCAATATTATCTACGACGTGATTCTTGGCTTGTGAATAAGATGCGTTGCTTAATTGATATCAGTCAATACAGACGATTTTACCACAGACTGCTGGCTGGTTCAAAACCTTAGCCACCAGTCAGTCCTAACGCTAGGCCGGCTAATTGCTATTGTGCTATGAAAAACATGACAGGACGGATATTGAGACAAGAATATTCTTGCTTCGCTAACGAGGTACATATGTAGAATACGAAGGTATTGAGTTAGGATAAGGATAAGGATAAAGTACGGCGTTACTCAATCCCCTCTGGGTTGCGCCAGCGCACTCTACTTCTACGGGATGTCGTGGAGGCGACATGAATGCGTATTTGGCCATACAATGACTTGCGGTGGCCAGCCGATGAACAAGTCAGCGCTTTATCCTTCCCAGACAGGTCTGGTACCAATTCACCGACCCCGGAGGGATGGAAGGCTTGGTTGGCCTGGGCGGGAAGTCCGAACCAGGAACCTGGTATCGGGTGCACGCGACAGTCGCGCCTCCTCCGACTGCGCTACACGCGCCCATTGAGTTATAAGCTATAAATAATCATCGTCGGTCAAGTGAATCCGAACCTGACAAGCAAACAAATGAGAAATATTACGAGACTTGAGAAAACACCTTGAAACGGTTGATGATGTCGGTGGTACGAGGCTATTTCGAGGAGATCCAGTCGAGGTGATCCGGAAATCCAGATATTCCTTGGTTACCAGAGCGCGGTCGTGTGGCTGTAAAACAAACAATTTTCCACTTAGTTGACTTTGAGACCTAGTCGACTAATTGAGGAATGCGCCACACATTCCATGTCTAAACCGTACCACTCTACTACCTAACATATTAGGCTTAAACGACATAAATTCGGAATCAAATTTAGCAGATTTAACTAAGAGACAATCACAGTGCGTCTAGATATTTCATCAAAAACCTTTGTAGCTAATAAATAAATCGGAAAAACTCTGCGGAGAATTAAAAGAAATGCATTCTCACCTTTTCTGATCGCCAAAAGTACTGAATGAAGATTCTCTTTCTGAAGTTGTACGAT
Organism: Heligmosomoides polygyrus bakeri; assembly: GCA_947359475.1. Lineage (NCBI taxonomy): Eukaryota > Metazoa > Nematoda > Chromadorea > Rhabditida > Heligmosomidae > Heligmosomoides > Heligmosomoides polygyrus. Next base: position 11,696,270 of record OX375866.1, read on the forward strand.
TTCTCACCATCTGAAAGTCTAAGTTTTAACTACCCAAGCTTGAGGTTGTATACATACATTAGTGGGTAATATACATACATCAATAGGTAATCTCTCTCTTTTATTTATAGGAATATTAGGCTAACCTGTCGCACTACAAATCGTGTTTAAGAAAATTTCTCGAGACATCCAAGAATAGTTAGCTGGCATACCTTCAGTGATAGGATTAATGGTGGATACGATCCGGTGGAATCCTGGACATGTCCTCCATGAGCTGAAGACTCGAGACACTCGAAACACCTAGAAATCTTGCAACAAATGTGAATAATTCCTCCAATTTTTTCCTCCGTTCCATTCCTTTACTTTCGAAGCTCTTCCACAGGAGCGAGTAGCCGAAAAGTGCTCAAAGCTTTCAAAGTTTTTTTACTTATTTGGATATGTCCAAGCATCATAAATCTCCCCTTATGACCCTTTTGTCGTAATTCTAGTACGACATTAGAAGATTGTTTATTGGGTCAACAGAGGCCCCGCGCAGCGCGCAAAAGACGGAGAGGAGCGTGCACTCTGACACCAGCGGCATACTCGCAGAGGTCAGTGGTAGTCGCAGTCGACGTCACTCCCAGTCGTCGTTCTCGCGTCGTCTATTTTGTGAATGTTCATCGTTCATAGCATTCACACAGTGACTCGACTGTCCCACTGTCACCCACTGCGTTGCGACGCGATCCGGGAGTCGCGCTCTTTTGTGGGGAGAGGAGAGGGATGTGAGTGCTATGAACACCACTCGTTCGAAACGAATGCGTAGTAGCGAATCAAAGAGCGACGAGCAAATAGCTCAGCAATGAACAACGATATCTTCATCGCGTGGCGACGCTATTAGTTGCGTGAGCAGTGGTGTTTGCTGCCCAACGCGTATGAACACCATATGGGCCTGTTCATACTTCGCGACAAGAGCGACTCGTCGCCTGTGCAAAACATGCATATCGATTAAAACCGAGCGCGCGCCGCCGAAAAGTGTTCATACTCGAGCGCCGGTGCCGTCGCTCCAGTCGCTCTTGTCGCTCTTGTCGCCTGTTCATACTTCGCGCCGGCGCCGGGAGCGACTGGGGCGACGAACGGAGTGTGGAGTACGTAATTGCACCGCACTAGTGCTGGAAGGAAAGGATTCCTGTTCTGACGTTCTTCACACAAAGGTAAGGAGGGCTTTTATGTTTATTTTGAGTGCCAAACTGACGATGTAGGTGATATGATTGTTCGCTTCTGTCTGTTTCAGTTTCTAACAACTTTTTTGACTAAAAATATGTCTGTTTGCTTGTGTTTGTCTCAGTTTCCGGAAACTTTTTTTTACTAATATAACTGTTTGCTTGTGTCTGTTTCAGATCCCAAAAACTAATGCAATTGAAGTTGAAGTTAGATGTGAAGACCTCTATATTCACTTGATACTTTAAGGCCCCCACAGAGTTCTGCGGCAACGCCGCTCGCCGCAATGGTTAAGGATAGGGCAGGGACGCCGCCGGCGGCGAGCTCTGCGTCTCTGCCCTATGGTTAAGCATAGAGCCGCGGCGCTGCCGCAGAACTCTGTGGGGGCCTTTAGGCCACGAAGTAGACGTTATGGTGCAATTACGTACACCACACTACGCCCGACGCCCCAGTCGCTCTTGTCGCTCTTCTCGCTCTTGTCGCTCCAGTCGCTCTTGTCGCTCTTGCCACTGTTCATACTTCCGCCCGCTACGCACGCTGCGCCCGCCGCGCACGCCATGCGCGCTGCGCTCTTGTCGGTGCTGTCGCGAAGTATGAACAGGCCCTATGATGTGCGATGTGACGTCGGTATAGGAGCTCATCATTAGGGATCGTTTGGTGTGCACGCGACACGCGACGCGACGCAGTGATGGGCTACCATATCGATTCGTCGCGTCGCGCGATCGATATGGGAGCCCATCACTACATCGCGTCGTGCGTCGCGTACATACTAAACGATCCCATAAGTCTTTGTTATACCACTGCTCACCCCGAGCGATGTCTAATGATATGCTGCCATATCGATCCCAGCGGCTGCAGCGGCACTGAAAAAGCACGCTATGCCTCAGTGTGGCTGCCGCACTGCCGCTGCGGAGTGCTCATTCGGCTTCACGTCGCGATGGTGCTCCAAACATCCCCTACCACGTATTTCGTCCTTTGGTATGCATGTTATTTCGATACATAAGATCTCGAATACAACTATAATACGCGTATGTTGTGTATCGTAGTACGGGTGAGGGACGTTCTGCCTGAAAGCGGCGCGGGCAAAGACGCGGGACAGTGCCTGCGGAGCCCATTAGCGTCGACTCACGCCGTGACACCCGCCGCTTGGCACTCAGCCAGACAGCCCTCGCCGCGAAGCGATGGTGACCCAGCAAACCACGGGAGCCTGTAGGTCGACCAGATTTGGTGTGATTACAATCGATAGAGGGATAGGAGGCTCAGACGGCTTGCATTGGCAGTCCAGAAACTTGGATTGATCTGAACCCTACCATCTTCTATATTAGAATTTCCAGCTCTATCGCATGAGGCAGGAAAGAGACTTGCCTCAATAACCTTCAAAACTAATTTTTTCGAGCGCTGTTAAACTTTCGATGAGCAGCGTAGCAGCGTAGTTTTTATTTATATCAGAATTAACTACGAGGCATGCTTCCGGGCTACTGATGTGAACGCTACCATTTCCTGTGTTAGAATTTCGATCTCTATCGAATGAGCCAAAAATTATCCTGCCTAAATAAACCTTAAGGCGACTTTTTAGGCGCTGTTTATTTTCGTTAAATATCAGTTTTTAATTATATCGGAATTAATTTCGAGGCATGCTTTCATGCTACTGATGTAAACCGTACCATTTACTCTACTGAATTTCGAGTTCTATCGAATGATCCTAAAAAGAATCCTGCCTCAACAAGTCATAAAGCGAAAATTTTCAGGCGCTATTTTTCGCCAAATATCGGCTTTTATTTACACATATTAGGATTAAATGCGAGGCACGCTTCCAGGCTGAAATTGTAAGGGGTTCCAATTAGATAGATCTTTTAACAGAAGTTTAAAGCGTTAGTTTCAACATGGCATCTCTTTATCATTTCATAACTGATTTTTTCTGGAACTTCATAAAGCACATACCACATATGTCGAGGCTAATGATAAGACTGCATAGGTGATTCATCAAATCTAATGTTCGTGGAGAATAAATTTCATCACACAATACTTCAAATTGCTCATCCAGTCGTTTGTGGCATCTAGCGGTATTTTGACCCCGGCTTCCCTCAGGCAATGTACACACATAGCCAATGACACCTCCACCAATTGGGCTCTGGCTCATTCGATAGAGATCGAAATTCTAATACAGGCGATGGTAGGGTTCACATCAGTAGCCTGGAAGCATGTCTCGCAGCTAATTCTGATATAAACAAAGACTGATATTTAACGAAAATTAAGTGGTGCTCGAAAAAATCGTTTTAAGGGTTATTGAGGCAATATTCTTTCCTGGATCATTCGAAAGAGCTCGAAATTCTAATATAGGAGATGGTAGGGTTCAGATCAATCCCAGTTTCTGGACTGCCAATGCAAGACGTATGATCGTCTGATCGTCTATCGAATGTAATCACACCAAATCTGGTCGACTTTCTTGTGGTTGCCTGAATCACCATCGCCTCCGCGGCGAGGGCTGTCTGGCTGAGTGCGAAGCGGCGGGTGTCACTGCGCGAGTCGATGCTAATTGTCTCCGCAGGCACTGTCCCGCGTCTTTGCCCGCGCCGCTTTCAGGCAGAACGTCCCCTCCCTCGTAGTACAGCTATGGTCCGTGAATACATTCATAATATATGGTACACACATGGTGATTGCTCAACATATAACATCGGGGTCAGGCAGTCCTTGAAGGTGGAAACAGTCACTGTGGAAAAAAGAGTTTTGTAGTGGGGGGGGGGAAGCAGTGAAAGCTAATGACTATTTTGCACTTGGTTGGACGCTGGGGCAACACGCGTAGATGATACGCGATAAGTTGGCACCAATCCGTAAATAGGCGAGCTTGGGTCCACAAGACCAGTGGGAATCGTACTAAAAGAGGATGGTAATTGGTGTGCTCCATGATCCATCTAGCCATTCAGTGAAGGCATGAATGCATGCTGTCGTCTCCCGTAGCAATTAAGGCGCTACCCTCGCCGCGGTACCTTCTTTTCTGACAACATCAAAATCTTTTCCAAGAAACGTACAGCTACCTGGTCTGACTATGAAATGTCTTTATGGGGAAGCCTCACGAGGTTCCCGCGGTGCTCCTCTCTAACAGAACGCAAAAAATGTTGAAAATACAATTTGACGCTTAACACGCTTCAGAAGCCGAACCGCAATTCGTTTTACCGTTGGATGTCCTAAAAGTACAACAAAAATAATTTGTAATGAATCATAAATCGGACCTTGTGCAATGAGACCTTCGAGATGCCTCCTCCTCGTACACGGGCTCGATACGCGCCCCGTGTTTCACCTCGACAGGTCAGCAGCGTGACCTAAACATCAGTCGAAATGTGTTTGAGACACTCTTCAGGGTGCCTTCAAGCTAAATTTGCCATCCAGCAATGTTTCGAAAATAGCTAGAAGAGTTTTATCGTTCCTATCAAGTACTCCTGTCAGCGCAGTCATAAAAAGCGCTCGATTCTGCACGCACCCTTACTCGATCCAAGGTTCAAGCTCCATTCAGGTAAAAAAAAACTTTCATCCCTCCATGATCAATGAATGGCGTGGTGTTACACGAGCACAAAATGAAATACGGATTTGTTCACGTTGCCTGCCGCAAGTATTGCATATGTCAGAATAGTTTAATACAGCCTCCACGATAGAAGTAGTAGTAGAATGCGTGGCGCATACCAAACAGGGATTGAATAGCAGCCTCATTTACCCTTTACGCCTTAACAGGGATAGAAATAAAGCAATAGGTTAGAAGAGGTAAGCTACAAAGGAAGACGTTAATCAATCCCATTGCAGAATGCGCCATGCACAGGAGGTAAGTTGAATGATGCACATTTGTATAATAACGCCTGATATGTGGAAGTTATGGATACCTGCCATCGTTCTGTTCAATAGGTAACTCCCAAGTATTTATTCCTCTAATGCCGATAGTGTTTTCTATTAGAACGTCTGTTTTCTTAAAAGTAAGAAGCAGCTCTGACCTGATGGAATGTGGTCATATTGTCGGACGAGTAGAACCTTGTGCTGCTGCTGGTCTGCTTCCACCATTGGCACTCGGTCAGAATCTCTTCGACAGACACCTCTTCGCCATCGCAAATAAAGCAGTAGTTGTCGGTGACCAGCGAGGGTGGAATCTAAAATGATCCGTGGATAATGGAAGCACTCATCGTTTTGCTCCATGCACGCACCTTGCTGATATACTGTATGGGACACCTAAGGGTGTTCGTGAGTGTCGAAGGTCCGTCCAATGGCTTTTCGTCCACCGAGAACACAGGTATCGGCTCGCAGGAGTGACCGTAGTGATATAGCACGTCCTTTTCTTCTTGGCTTACTTAAACGAATCTGATTGCTTCACAGATCATAGGATAAACAAATAGCATGAACGCCTTTCTTTTGTTTGCTATTAGATACCCTTGCGGGTTGTGCTATATCGCGATTCTCCTTATGCATCTCGTCGATTCATCAATTGTCACCGGCGTCTTCGCTGCGTGGGATCGGGTCGAGTTGATCAATAGCGCTGGCTTTAGCGGGATGAGGAATGCGAGTCTATGGCCCATTTATACTTCGACGTTAAGCGACACGATGGTCACACATTGAGGCGAAATCGATTGATCGCGTTGCTGAGCGTCAACGTTAGCCGGCCCGAATGAACGGCAAGAACCTGCGACTAAGGCCTATGGTATACTCCCGTCCGCTGCCGCGACGCGGGAGTGCACAGCGACGCGATGGCTCGCGAAGCGCGTCGCGAGCCGTCGCCGTCGCTGAGGCTGGCATAGTTCACGCAGTTCTGCAGACGGGGACTTTTGCAGAATTTTAGCGAATCAGCTGATTCAGTGCATTTTTTCCCGGATTCCTTGTTTTCTCAGCCTTTTCGTTCGTGATTTCGCGTTTTTTCCCGTTTTATCGCCTTCTGATCCGTATGCCGTCGTAGGGTTGTTGCTTTCAATGGTATTTCGATGTCGTGTTTTACAAGGGGGGTTTCCGTCATGCCTGTGTCGACTCATGCATTTGTTTTGTTCCTCATGCAATCTGCAGGCACGGAAACCCATGTTTCTGTGCTCGACACGACACGAGAGGCTTCTCGTGACGTGTCCGGCACGGAAACGTCCCAGCTGTGACCCAATTTTTCAAAAGTGGTGTTTTACAAGGGGGTTTCCGCCATGCCTGTGTCGATTCATGCATTTCTTTTGTTCCTCATGCAATCCACAGGCACGGAAACCCATTTCTGTGCTCGACGGCACAGAAATGTGGATTTCTGTGCCGTCGAGGAGGTTCACAGGCGAAAAAAATGCGAGAATCGGCACAAAAGAGGGGGAAAACGGCCTAGAAAAACATCTGATCCGAAAAGCAGCCGTTCAAGCCGTCGAAAAAAACCCAAAATGACTCTAGCCACGACGAAATCTCTACGAGAAGAACAACAGAGACATCACATGACCACCCAACATCACCAGACGTGTGTTGAAATTGCTGTGGTATGGTCACGAACCAAGGAAGTGTCGAAATAAGTGAGTGGAAGTGCATAGAATAGGGCATGACAAGCGCTCCCCCTCCGCGACCATCGCAGCCCGTCGCACGGGAGCATGTTTCACTCCCGCGACGCGGAGGTATAACGCCCCTCTGCGACGCATCGCGGGAGCGATGGCGCGTCAATTGACAACCGCGCCCTACTGCGCCGCCCGCCACTGCAGCGAAGGCGCGCCGTTGACAGTTGCCCCGCGCCCATCTCTGGAGCGACGCGGGAGTATACCATAGGCCTAATAGCGGCGGTCAGCGCCGGATTGCGCCGCTCTCGAAATCGGTGCAATGCGATTGGTCGGGGTGGGTTGGAGCACGGTTCTTCTTTTTTGTCGATGTCTTCTGTTCAGTTTTTGCTTTCTGCACGATCATTTCAGCTTCTCTTCAGGTTGCTTGTGTCCGGATTCGAAACAGGCGGCTTTCTGCCCAAGGGTTGGGTATCCCTTGCATTTCCATGTTACATAGTGCTTATTTTGCTTACTCATGGCTTTTTCTCGTCAGCAATGAATACTGAAAAAAAAACACCACGAAAATAAAAATAATCAATAGTTAACATTTAAAATGCAAGCGATACTCACCTAAAGCCCGCGCGCCTCTTTCGAATTTGGACGCCGGTTGCACAAGAACAAAGCAGAGGACGTTAGCAATGAACACGAAAAGAGAGCGAAAAAGAAAAGAATACTGAGGAAAACAGAGGAAGCTGTGTGGACCTGGAAATCTGTGCACAATTGTGCGCAAGTATGTAATTGCGCGTAATCGCGAGAGCGCGTTGCCGGTTGTTCGTACTAATCGTCGCCTGAAACAGCGCGACGCGATTGGACGCATTGCTCCTTTCGAATCGCCTCACCTGGAGATGCGAGTAAAAGCGGAGCCTATGACCTATGGTATACTTCGCGGAATTTATTCTAGGAAAACGTGGTATGCTTTTTTGAAATCGAAGGATGGACTCTAAAGCCCTCCGCACACTTTTGCGGCAACGCGGCAGACCTATCTTTAAGCATGGGGCAGAGACGCAGAGTCACCGCGCGAGGCAAAACTAGCGTCGCGCGGCCTGCCGCTGATGTGCCGCCTACGCGGCAGATGCGGCAGATGCGGTGCTGCCTACGCGGCAGACGCGGCAGACGCAGTGCCGCCTACGCGGCAGACGCGGTGGCTGCCGCAGTAATTCGTCAAGGCATTGTTGCCGCTTTGCCGCGTTGGTGATTGAGCGAGCGGGAGGAGTGCCGCGTGAACTCTATCACGCGGCAGTGGAAGCCGCGTAAGCGGCTGTTCTGGCGCAAAAGTGTGCGGAGGGCTTAACGCGCTCCGCACACTTTTGCGGCAACGCGGCAGCCCTATCTTTAAGTATGGGGCAGAGACGCAAGGTCGCCGCGCGAGGCAAAACTAGCCTCGCGCGGGCTGCCGCTGATGTGCCGCCTACGCGGCAGATGCCGCAGACGCGGTGCTGCCTACGCGGCAGACGCAGTGCCGCCGCTGAACTCTATCATGCGGCAGTGGAAGCCGCGTACGCGGCTGTTCTGGCCTCTGTCGCGTACGCGGCTGCCGCAAAAGTGTGCGGAGGGCTTAAAGCGCTCCGCACACTTTTGCGGCAACGCGGCAGCCTTATCTTTAAGCATGGGGCAGAGACGCAGAGTCGCCGCGCGAGGCAAAACTAGCCTCGCGCGACCTGCCGCTGATGTGCCGCCTACGCGGCAGATGCGGTGCTGCCTACGCGGCAGACGCGGCAGACGCAATGCCGCCTACGCGGCAGACGCGGTGGCTGCGGCAGTAATTCGTCAAGGCATTGTTGCCGCTTTGCCGCGTTGGTGATTGAGCGAGCGGGAGGAATGCCGCGTGAACTCTAGCACGCGGCAGTGGAAGCCGCGTACGCGGCTGTTCTGGCCTCTGCCGCGTACGCGGTTGCCGCAAAAGTGTGCGGAGGGCTTAACGCGCTCCGCACACTTTTGCGGCAACGCGGCAGCCCTATCTTTAAGTATGGGGCAGAGACGCAAGGTCGCCGCGCGAGGCAAAACTAGCCTCGCGCGGGCTGCCGCTGATGTGCCGCCTACGCGGCAGACGCGGCAGACGCGGTGCCGCCTACGCGGCAGATGCCGCAGACGCGGTGCTGCCTACGCGGCAGACGCAGTGCCGCCGCTGAACTCTATCATGCGGCAGTGGAAGCCGCGTACGCGGCTGTTCTGGCCTCTGTCGCGTACGCGGCTGCCGCAAAAGTGTGCGGAGGGCTTAAAGAGCTCCGCACACTTTTGCGGCAACGCGGCAGCCTTATCTTTAAGCATGGGGCAGAGACGCAGAGTCGCCGCGCGAGGCAAAACTAGCCTCGCGCGACCTGCCGCTGATGTGCCGCCTACGCGGCAGACGCAATGCCGCCTACGCGGCAGACGCGGTGGCTGCGGCAGTAATTCGTCAAGGCATTGTTGCCGCTTTGCCGCGTTGGTGATTGAGCGAGCGGGAGGAATGCCGCGTGAACTCTAGCACGCGGCAGTGGAAGCCGCGTACGCGGCTGTTCTGGCCTCTGCCGCGTACGCGGCTGCAGCAAAAGTGTGCGGAGGGCTTAACAAAACACTGAACGTCACTCAAATTGAATTTGACAATTTGAAATCCATTTAGTTTTTTGACGGTTTTTCTGGTGCAGCCCGTTACATCAATCCTTTCGTGTGTCGTTGTTGTTCTCAGTTTACCTTTATACTCTTTTTTCTGACCAAAACTATTTTTACAATACAGTTCGCTATCAGGATTCTGGCCGTTAAATATCGTACAGCGTAGAATGTTCCATAATCTGTCCGGACCATTCTTACCAACAGTAGAAAGGAGAGAATTGTCGATGGTTATGACAACTACATTTAAATTAATTATTGTCTAATAAAGCAAAACATTGAGAAATGAAAAATCAGTTTGTGTTCCACTTCTTTCGGCGAACGTATTACGTTTTTCAATACACGTTGTCAGTTGTTCGTTGTCGCAGCTCTATCCATTGTTTATAGGCATGACAAATAGTGCGAAATTGAGAACTCTAAAAAAACGGTAAAACTTCAGCTTACGGTATTTCATCGGAGTGGCGTTCACCTTCATTGGGAAGTCTATTGTCGAGTCCTCGGATTCGTCTCTGGAAAATGCAACGGTGGTAATAGTATGGTTTCATTTTTAGTATTGGAGAAATTCGGAGAAACTCTCTTGTTAAATTCTACAGTAATAAGCTGACAGAGAATGCCTTCTTCTACCCGTCATAGGGCGATTCTCTGATCTTTTACTCGAAAGCACCTACTCGTTTTTCAGTTTAGTCATTTTTAGGAGAGTGTTTGTGATTAATCGGATTTTCTAATTGTACCTTAAATATTGCTCTAATAGCATTCGTTCCCTCACTATTTATAGATCAGTTGTGTTCTACACTCAGAATGTTCAGCATCGCACTATTTCTTGCTCTAATTGTGGTTTATATGTAATTATATACAGTAGGATACTCATCAATTAATGTAACCTTACTGGAATTACCGTTTCATGGTTGAGTGTAAAACCTCGTTCACCTACCCTTCGATGGTAGGAAGAAGCAATAACGGTGGCCTTGGGAAGATAGCGCTGCCATCGTCGATAATCACCGCGAATGTGCAGGTTTCGTCCTCTACGAACCTATGTCAACGATCGCTTGAGAGGTGACGAGATGAGAAATACGGTAGCCGGAGAAGTCGCAGCCAGACAAGGGCCGTAGAAGTAGAGTTGAAAGGCGAGCGTAGGGGCCACTAGTAATCTACAGACACACACACACAGAGAAAGAACAGCAACATTTAGAAGTCGGAAAGCCGAGCGAAACCTATTTCCACATGTTCGCCTGCAGTTCGCATTTTTGACAGTGGAGATCAAAATCTGTTGTTTTGTATTCCAGGCTACTTCTGTGAAGTTTGTCGCACCGTGATTTAGAGGAAACTGAGCCTAAGCGCCCTTAGTTGAAGCTCAATAATTTTTAAGCTCATTCATGAACAAGTACCGTCTGTGCTGTATATGGGCGCAACGGTGCTGTGGCTTCATGGCATAGAAGCCTTTGTTGAAGGTAGAGGCCAGTTTAAAAAGGTAACATTTGTTGATTATTAGCAGTCCTCACAACACTTATGCTGAAATTTGAATTTGCTAAGCGGTATGCAGTCAAAATATATAGGAAAATCGACGACTTTGATTTTGAACTTCAAACTCCACGTTAGCATTTTCTGTTAATGTAAAAGCCCGGCGGGAATACTACGGACTGTGCGCCAAGGATGAAGGGGGGAGAAGGTCGATGAGTTATTACTTGAGTCATACCCAAACTCTAATAGGAAAAAATAATAAGAAAATGTAATAGCAGTTAACTCCCTGCCCCAATCCATGTGTTACCTTAATCTTTTTTACCAACGAAGAAAGAATACAAAGTAACAATTCTCGAGCGGATATTCTGATGGAAACAGCAAACACAAGAGGTCACTTTGAGTAGTCCAGACTCATGACTATTAGGCGAGGTATCCGAAACCAAAGGTCGGCTAGCAACGTTCGCGTCAAGAAGACATGAAGGCCCAAGTTGATTTACAATCAGCCGCAGAGATCATTCTTAAGTAGGCTTCATTACGTACAACTAAGAACAACAACACGGTTTTCACATTTCGGCAAATGAGCGAAAGACAAATACTATAAAAAACTCAAATCTTACGGAAACTGTGACTCGCACCCAAAAAGAGGTAAACTTACTTTCAGTCGTCCTCTAAGTGTTGTGTCCATCTTTCACTCTGCACAGAGTCTGCCGCGCGCCGCGCCGTGCCCCTCCCTTCGGCGGCGCAAATACCGAATATAATAACCCAATATTCCGTCAAACATGGTGTTTTAAGGCGGGGGATTGTGAAAGGCGGGAGAGTGTAAAAGCGATGCGGCTCGAAAAATCGATAGCTACGCCGACTACCACGCCGCGCTGCGCGGGAGTATGAAACAGAAACAATAAAAGGGCGGAGAGTCATTGGATACACCTCCCTCAGAAAGGGGCGGGGCGAGGGGCGCGCCGAGGACAAGATGTCCGGGTCTGTCTTCACATGGAGGCATCGCATTTCTAATCACTTCCCTTGGCCCTGCATCTCTATCCTGTACTAATTTCGTTCTTGAGACAAGAGTCAGAACATTGTTCACCATATTTGGAACAAAAATTCCCGAAAATGCCGAAAATTTAAAGAATTGGCGCGAAAACTGAAAGAATCTAGAGAGAAGGATATTCTCCTTTCCTCAACTGCCTCCATAACCGAACCGATTGGAAAATGACTTCAGAGTTCCCCGAGATGTGCTTCCCAATCGTCCCTATTAGTTGTTAGGTTTCTGGACGATGTCACTCCATTTAACGACGGTTTCAAGCGCAGCAAACTTGTCCAAATAGGGCGGCGCGGGCAGCACGGTGTACCAGACGACTGCCCCCTCCCCCAATAAAAGCAGTGAACACAAATAAATGCTAAATGGTATATATGTATATTATATATAATACATAAATGATATATATATATATATATATATATATATATAAATGAAATCACGAATTGATAAAACAAAAACTAGTTAAGTTTTTATTCATTTTCTTAAGATGATAAATCTTTACTAAAGAAGTTTCCAGCACTGACAATACCAAGTGGACCTGTTGTTGTTATCGCTTCCACTATAGTTATTCTCTGAATATCTCAGTTACAAAATTTTCGCATTTACTTTTAAAATAAAACGTCTCACTTTTAAAGCTCTTCACTACTTGTACTTTTCTAAACTTTTTCTGTTAGGAACCCTTATTTCCCACATGTCCTTTCTTAGAGGAAATTCAAAGATAGTTAAACAGGTCTTCCTTTTCTTCACAAAAGAAAGACGGTAAAAGTACAAAGCTTTCTTTTTCCATATAATTTTGTGTTCTACTTCTTTACGAAAATTCTAGTTGTTTTTAATTTTATTTTGTATATCTCACAAGGACAAGACGTTGCCTTGTAGATCAGCAAAGCAAGATATCTGCATGGACTGTGTTATTCATCTGTACTCGTCGTCATTTTATAAGCTGTCTGTGGACAGCATATCCTTGAACATACGCAACTTTTCAAGCTTTTGTCGAATAAGTCATGCATCATAAAACTCAGCTACCATATTTACCTGTGAAATAGAAAATAGAGATACAGTAGAAAACAGTGAAGTAATGAAAAAAGAAGTGGAAAATGAGCACACCATTTATATCACTCAACTCCGACATTACAAACAGTCATAGTGTTCATAGCACGAGAGAAGAAATTTTCACAGAAAAATGCATAATGATTTTACGACATACAACGGGATAGCACTGATTCATCCGAAGGAAACGAAGCGTATGGAGAAGACGAAGTGTGCTAGTTGAGGAGCTGAGGGGGTGAGAAGGGTGAAGCAAAGAGGCGGAGATAAAGAACGCAGTAGACAGTCATCAGTATTGTTTGTTCGTGTTTATGTGAGCGCTAAAGGGAGAAAAGGCTTCTAAACGGACGTGGGGGACGTATGTTGAGAGAACGATGAGGTGAATGTGAGAGCAGATAAGTGTCCAGCCACTGCCCATCGGTCTGGGGCCTTCCTGGTCATCTGCTCAGCGGCCTTTTGGCTGACATCCTTTGAGTCAAGTCTACATATGTCGGCAAATGGACCAGCACCTGAGCTACGGCCATACACTTCTCTTTCCTATTGAACGAATAAGTAAATTGAGTTGAGTAATCCACAACGTGTCCAGGGTATTGCGCGCTGCGATGCGAGAATTTACGTTTGAGTACGCATTCATAAGAAGAGAATTGCTCGACAGTAGTTCCCTTGAGGTAGAAACAAATTGTAGGCTGCGCTTCATTTTCGTGTTAGGCATCCAGACTACCAAGACGTACAGCAAGATAGGTGATAACTAGCTTGGGATTGCCATGACAATACCTACTCTCACTACCCACAGAAGCAGCAAAGAATGAAGATGAGAAGAACGACACCTAATAAATGCGAACCGCTTTAGAGATTCTGAACAGCAGAGATTCGCGAGTCATATGAGATACCTGAGAGTAGTGGCGTACGTCCGCGGCGGGCGGACGGACGTGTAGAACCCGTTGCGATAGGAGAACAGTACGACAGATGATGTAGTGATAAGCGAGAAACGAGAACGGCCACGAAGAGAAGTGGGAAAATAGGTGAGAAGAGGAATAGAAGGAAGGGAGGCTATAGCTAAATCACATGCGCTAGTACTTCTGCGCCACAGTGCCTTCCGCGCATACGTGTCATTTATCATCGAAATCGATCCTTAAAACTACTCATGAGGGCGGAGATCAATCATAAAACTCTCGCCTTATAAATGGTAATTTCGAATTTTAGCCTTATAGACACATTTACGCAGAAAGCAGAGTGGAGAAAAAGATGACACAGAAGGCACACAGACATAGTAGAAACGAGGTGATGGTCACATCTTCTGAAACCTTTTTCGAGCCGTCGGATCGGTAACGAATCGCAGAAGACGTTGCCGGCGTGGATCGAACTCCTTTTGCACACGAGCCTTCTCGACGGCTTTCGCATTACGCCAGAGGTACTGCACAAAAAGACGTTTCTTGAAATCGGGATTCGCGTGTCGATCCTCAGTGACCCGGTCGATCATCGTGACGATGCGGTGGAAGGAGGTGCACGTCTTCCAGAACGAATAGAAGCGAATCACTTTGTAGACGTGCGATAGCGGCACCTTGTTGTCGCGATTATGCGATCGAGCAGAAGCACCGCTCAACGACGAACGAGGCGTTGACGTGGAAGATGCGGCTGCAGTGGTTTGAACCTGGAAAATATAAGATTTATGTGTAGTGTACTGCTTTTGTCGCAACGCCTAGACTAAACCGTGAAACGTTTCTTGATGAGGTTCGTTACCTTGTTGCACTGCGCAATAATGAAGTGCCTCATAAAGAGGTAAGGAGAATAATGCTTTAGAAAAGAACCAGAAAGAGTGCAACCCAAGGCTGGGTTCCTTTAGAAGGTTAAAGACTGATGTGAAAATGCTGGGCGAACTGACCTGAAGGGAGTTGGAGGCGAGCTTTGCAGTGATCACCTTTCCCTTCACCGCAATACAGTTCACACGATGAAACTGCCGCAGATCTTCCGAATAGAAGTACTTCGTTGGCCGTGACGTATGTCTCCACCACTGGTCATCGCCCAGTATATCTCCCATACGCACCCGCTCACCGTCAACCACGAAGCAGTAGTTGTCCTACAAAGAAAAGTTTGACTGTCAAAATAATCGAAAAAACTGGCTATTTTCAAACATGGGAATTAATCGAGACGTCTGGCTACCTTAGAAGCGGCCTCGTCCAAAATGTTCAATAAGTTAACAGTTGATATTCAACAAAAAAACTCATTGGTGTAAACAAGCCGATTTCCCAAGAATTCAAACATTTTTAAATAGCCAGAGCACAAACTCGCAGAAATATGCAACAACTGTTAGAAAAGTTGAGGAGCATATAAAAAGGAAAATCGTTTTCATACATTTTGATTTCGCCAAGTCAAGATTTTTCTGAGCATGTCACAGCATGTAGACCGGCAAATATGCGTTCTTTTCACAAGGGCCTTTGCAGTAAAAATGAATAACTTATTATTTCAGCTTATAAGTCTTGTACTAAGCTTGTTGTTGAATCTGGTGTTTCAGGGTTTACCCCGGAAAAAATCATACGATGCGCAACAAGAGTTCAAAATAAACTCCTTGTCCTCTCGTCTTGAAACCTTGCCATTGCTATTATCAATGATTATAATGCTTCTGTGCCTCGACGTTGTTAGCATCTGAGGTGCAGCAACTTTTGAGCCACGAAAACGTCAAATACTTCACGGCGAGAGAAAGCGGCGGCACTCCATTCTACACTACCGAAATTCTTTGATGCTGGAAATCACTCAAGCACTCATGGGCGCCAGAAGTTTACGTGTGAAACTATTTTAAACTCCATGTTTATAATGCCTCTGTGCCTCGATGTTATTAGGTGGAACTATTTATTCGCCTGACGTTTCGACCGTCTCTTCGTCTTCAGAGGCCTAAAAATGGTTCGAGGTTCGATCTTTACAGCCTACCCGACCAAGGCCGCCTCACCCGCGCTAGCGTTACAGAACTAGAGCCAGAAACACAATGCGAAAACCCGAAAGGTGAAGGCGAACTCACACGATGATCCACTGTCCGAGTGTAGTGATTCGGCTACCACTCGTCGTCAGTTGGACCAATAGCGAATGAGTCGTGCTGTCATACGTTAATAGTATTGCGGCAGCACGGTCGCTCCTGGTCATTCTCAGAGCTTGCAGTGCGGTGCAAACGTTGCGAGATCAGTTGTTATGGGCAAACTCATTACGTTGATCATTTATCGTCGGCGACGACGATGCCTCTAGCAGAAGAGGCCTCAGCCGTCCACTGTGCGTGGGCGGAACAGGTCACCATGGCCAGAAGACAGCGGCGTACGCCAGACTTGCCCTATGCGGTTGTGAAGACTACTCCTATCTCCTTTCTTGCTCTTATATATAAATGATTAAGCACTGAACCATTCTGAGTTGTGTACAGAAGTAAGATCGCTCGCATTACACCTCTAACGTTTCACTATCTCTACCGCTCCCGCTATCCGTACAACGGGTATATTTTGGTGCATCGTAAGCCATATCGTAGGTCTCTCGCGTCCCTACGCCTAGAGCCGCAAGTCGATCTATTGCAGATCGCATTCTCTATAATAAAGAGAATCGTAAGTCTCTCGCGTACCTACTCCTAGAGCCGCAAGTCGATCTATTGCAGACCGCATTCTCTAAGTAAGAGAATTACTCTCGGTTCACACCTTGAGTTGGTCCAGTAACGACCACAGCCTCTAATTAAGAGACTGCAAGACTCACGTATTAATTACGAAGAGCAAATTTCTGTGCATATAGCACAAGAAACCTTTCTTTCATCACCGAAAGAAATTACCAGTGTTCAAGACACTAAGAGCAGCATCTCTTTAATTCAAAGAGACCCACGAGAAGTCCCGCATAAAATGGCGTTGCACTTCCACAGAATCTCTATCTTGAGCAGCGCGTCAACGCTGAACGCCGCTGGTAACGCACACAGAGTACACTGTAAGAGTATCCACTAACGGACGAAAATACTTACGAAAAATGTAAATCTACTACCGACCTTTTACAAAGCAGTATAAAGCAAGTAAAACAGGGAAAAGACAAGCTCGAGAAGCTCTATAAAGAGATCCGTGAATAGTACGCAATTTGTAAAAATAAATCTGATAAAAAGGACATTATGCTAGAAATTGAGCAGATAGAGAATGAATCACAGCTGCATAAAGAGCTGGCTAGTTGGATAATTTGATCTACAAACTTACGGCACGTCATGAAGAATCCAAACGCGTAAGAGATACGATGAGCGTAAAATTAGGGTACATCTCACAGAGAGCCCCAATATTGCAAAACGCATCATCGTGCAGTACTGCTCCGCAGGAAGATGAGGCTGACCAAACAGAGCCGATTGAAACCGAGGACAGTAATCCCTCACAAATACCGCGGGATTCGGTTCCTGAGGCTGTAGTTGAAAGCGGGGCACGACGATGTCGTTCAATGAAACCTCCCCAAGCGACGTTACCGAAATTTTACGGCAACGCTGAAGATTTTTCGGAATTCTGGGCATTGTTCGAGACTCTTGTTCACAAGAGTAAGGAGATTGACGTTATGGAGAAAACCCTTTGCTCAAGGAAAACCTGAGAGGAAAGGCACAAGACTCAGTAAAGGGGATAAAACTTGTTCCTCAAAACTATGAATGGATTATTCAAACTCTACAGGAAAAGTACTGTAATCATCCTGTAAATCGGTCACATATAGTGCACAAACTGATCAGTTTAAAGCCAGCTAACAGTTCTGCGAAAAGCTGCTCGTCTGTTTTCGATCAGATTCAAATACTGATTAACCAGATGGTGTCCGCAGGCTATGATGTCCGTAGAACTGTGATCCGATGTGGTGCGAAACCATCCTAGCTAAATTTCCTCACGATGTGGTCAAACCAGTTCTGCTATCAAACCATTCGCAAGATAACCAAACAATTGGTGACCTCATAGCTCATTTAAAGAAAGAGATTGCCGCTAAAACTTACGTGGAGAACAGGCTGGGTCACAGAGAGAGCATTGCGCTGAGCCCATCAAGAGATAAGTGCACCATGCGGCGACTGTTCTCTGCCACTCTTCAGTGCTTGTTCTGCCATAGGGGCAATCATAACTCAATGACTTGCAGAACGGTCACCGATCAAGCAAGAGGCCGCAAGATACTAACAGATGGCAGAAGGTGCTGGTAGTGTTGTTCAACCAACCACCCTAGCTGTGAGTGTCAAATTCCTGACTGTTCTCAGTGCGGTAAACAGCACCATAGGAGTCTGTGCACGAAAGGAAGCAAAGGTTTCCAAAGTTACCTTCCACGTTCATGCAACACCAGTCAAATATCGGGGAAAAATAGTCTAGTATACTCGCAAAGTGTAGGAAGTAGCAGTATTAGCTACGCGATGACATCAGTCTTAGGAAACAATGGGATGAATAATAATCCCCGTAAACTACCGAAAATGGTCGCCAAAACATTGACAATACCCGGAATCAAAAATCCGGAGTCGAGCCATTAACTCGTCGTCGTATTCCTTCAGTCCGTATCGGACGCCTTCACTTCCACCTCTTCGCTGTCTTCAACCTTCAACAAGCCTCTCCTCGCCACAACTCCCGCTGTCTTCAACAAGCCGCTCTTCGCCACTACTCCCGCTGTCTTCGACCCTCCACAAGCCGTACTCCGCCACCACTCCCACCGTCTTCAACGATTAACAAGGCGTTACCCATCGTCAACATTCGAGCCGAGTTCAATCGCCTTCAAGCTGTCACTTTCACTACCAAGCCCGTTCGACTGCTACTAAACGATCTGCTATTCGCACATTTTTATTTGTAGACATGTCTCTGTTTTGGCGCCGACGACGATGCCTCTAGTAGAAGAGGCCTCAGCCGTCCACTGTGCGTGGGCGGAACATGTTACAATGGCCAGAAGACAGCGGCGTACGCCAGACCTGCCCTATGCGGTTGTGAAAACTTCTCCTATCTCCTTTCTTGCTCTTATATATATATATATATATATATATATATATATATATATATATATATATATATGATTAACCACTGAACCACCCTGAGTTGTGTACAGAAGTAGAATCGCGTTACACCTCTAACGTTCGTTATCTCTACTGCTCCCGCTATCCGTACAACGGGTATATCATTATTGGATTTCTGGAAGAAATCCAGAACGCCTCGAGCGTTTTCCTAGAGGAAATTTCTGTCTCGTACGACAAGATCGTACATTTAACATTATGCCCCTCACCGTTGTGCTCCTGGAGCTTATGCTTGCCGAGAGGAGTTGACATGTTACGCCTTTTGCCAGCTAGATGTTCCTTAGTTCGAATATATAGAGGTCTGCTTCCCCTATGTATGTGCTATTACAGGTCCCGCACTCGATCTGATAAATCACTCCGCTTTTTGCGTAACGTCCAATTGCAGAGTGAGGGCAAATAACACAATCATACACCTCACTTCTTGTCATGGAGTGTACTCCGTACCAGCTGCCCTCTAATGTTGTCATTAGGAATGTTGATCAGGGATTAGACATGAGACGACGATTGGCACTAGTGTCGTGACTTGCGTACGACTATTGGGGTCACGCGTGACGCGCGCCCGGTCGCAGGGGTGCGTGCCTCCTTGCGCCCGAGGCGTGCCAGTCGTTGACGTCTCCGGTCATCGCAGCCGGCAGTGGGATCGTAGCCGGTCGCCGTCGTCCTCGTCATCAACCGCAGCCACTGGAATTACCTTGACGTCGCCTAGTCTCGGCCCGGTACGCCGATTATTCGCTACCTCTACTCACTACGTCGTCCTCGTCGGCTCTTTCCGCAGCGAACGTCATAACCGTCCGTCGCCTGCCTCGTCCACTATCAACGCCAGCCGCAGGACACCGGACCACCTTCAGCCACAGAACTGGGATCGCCGCAGCCACGCGAGTGATCGGCCGTAGCGGGCGTTGTCAGGTAACTGTGCCACGGCTCCTATCGCAATTAGGGCTGACACACACGTGGCAGTCCACTGTGATAGTCCGCAGCGCGAGTCGTTCTGAGGTTCTGCCCCACCGTAGGAACTGGGTGTGGCTCTCCCTTTGACTCGTAGGGTATTCTACTTCACTTGTTATGCTGTATATATCGAATGCACTTATATAACAGTGTCGTGTACTATATCGAAGATGATATACGGTTTATCCGTCAATACCTTCAAAGTGTGTGTGTGCATTATTGATCGATCGATCCATAGAAGTGAATGGCCATGCAATCCCGCAGACGGGAGCTGTGCCTAGGAAAGCTTCAGTCTATCGGAAACGCAGTGAATGTGAACAACAGGACGGGGCCATAGGAAGTGGGCAAGCGTAGGTGCGTAGGGATAGGCGTCGTATAACGGGACTTTGGGTCCGCAGGGCCTGTATATCGTAGCAGGTGGTCGTGGCCATAGACGAGCTCGTAGCGAGCCTGGACCCATACGTAGCCGATCCCACGTTCACGGCGCAGGGTGACGCCATCGCCCACCGATGCGTAGAAAGGCGCCACCCGGCGTCGCGACAACTAGTACTTCATGAGTAGCTTGAAAAACGAATACTGAAACGTTTGCATTTAATGCACTGTAGATACGTCGACGACTGTTTCACAATAACATCGACATAATCCGAAATGGATGAGTGTTTTCGCATAATGAAGAACAATCACAGTACATTAAGCTCACGCGAGAGGTACCACAGAACGGTTGACTTCCCTACCTAACATTCAGGTCCAAATGTCTGATGGCATGACAAACGTGAAGTGATATCGAAAGCGAAACTCCAAGAATATCTTAGTTCATGCCTCGCCTGCACACCCATCCTCTGTGAAATGCGCCATCGTCAAAAACATGGTCTGAACAGCGGCTGATGTGACAAGCGGAAAAGTAGAGCGACAGGAGTACTTAAAATTAGCTTCGAAAATTGCAGTTGACAACGGCTACTCGATACCACTTCAACGCACCGAAAGACGGGCGGAGTACCGATATGCCGCTAAAACGTGGTTCCCTTACGTCTCCGCTCAACATTCCTGGCGACAACAATAGAAAATAGTTGGTACGGAATAGACTCTAAGATAAGAAATGCCTGTCAGATGATTGCGTTATTTGCCCCCGCTCTGAAATTAGAGACGGCGCAAAAAGCGGAATGATTTATGAGATCGAGTGTGGGACAGGTGGTAGCACATATATAGGGGAAACCGGGAGACTTCTATATATTTGCATTAAAAAACATTGAGCTAGTAAAAGACGTAACATATCAACTCCACTCGGCAAGCATAGGGTCGAACGGCACCACGGCGATGATTTTGATGTTAAATGCACGACCTTGGCGTACGAGATAGAAATTTCCTCTGAGAAAACGCTCAAGGCGTTCTGGAATTCTTCCAGAAACCCAAAGTCGTTACTGGACCAACTGAAGGTGTGAACCGAAAGTAATTCTCTTAATTAGAGAATGCGGCCTGCAATAGATCGACTTGCGGCTCTAGGAGTAGGTACGCGAGAGACTTACGATTCCCTTAGTATAGGGAATGCGATCTGCAATAGATCGACTTGCGGTTCTAGGCGTAGGGACGCGAGAGACTTACGATATGGCTTCTTAGGCCGATGCACCAAAATATACCCGTTGTACGGATAGCGGGAGCGGTAGAGATAGCGAAACGTTAGAGGTGTAACGCGATTTTACTTCTGTACACAACTCAGATGGTTCAGTGGTTAATCATTTATATATAAGAGCAAGAAAGGAGATAGGAGAAGTCTTCACAACCGCATAGGGCAAGTCTGGCGTACGCCGCTGTCTTCTGGCCACGGTGACCTGTTCCGCCCACGCACAGTGGACGGCTGAGGCCTCTTCTGCTAGAGGCATCGTCGTCGCCGACGATAAATGATCAACGTAATGAGTGTTTGATGATAACAATGATCTCGCAACGTTTACACTGCACTGCGAGCTCTGAGAATGACCAGGAGTGACCGTGCTGCCCCAATATTATTAGTGTATGACAGCAGGACTCAATCGCTCCTCGTCCAACTGACGCAGAGTGGTAGCCGAATCAGTACACTCAGACGGTGGAGCATAATGTGAGTTCGCCTTCACCTTTCGGGTTTTCGCATTGTGTTTCTGGCTTTAGGTCTGAAGCGCTAGCGCGGGTGAGGCGCTTGGTCGGATAGGTTGTAAAGATAAAACCTCGAACTATTTTTAGGCCTCTGAAGACGAAGAGACGGTCGAAACGTCAGGCCAATAAATAGTTCCACCTAATAACCTCAAGGCACAGAAGCATTATAAGCATTAAGTTCAGAATAATTTCACACTAAACTTCTGGCGCCCATGAGTGCTTGAGTGATTTCCAGCATCAAAGAATTCCTGCAGTGTAGAATGGAGTGCCGCCGCTTTCTCTCGCCGTGAAGTATTTGACGTTTTCGTGGCGCAAAAGTTGCTGCACCTCAGATGCTTCAATAACGGCATCAACATGAAGTTTTTACCTAGTTTGGCATATCCGTGCACTAGGAGTGGTATGCTAAGGCTCACACACCCACAAATTCCAGATATTTGCCAACTCTCACACACGTATAGCAGACAGTGCGCACCTTAGGGTCACAAAAAAAACCCTTAAAAATAAATGTCCTAGAATAGAAGTTTCACCTCCTAGACAAATCAAGCGGCTCGTAAAGCGATTGTTGCTCCTCTATAACACTTACATACATTTTGCAAATTTAATTAACTGAGGAAAAATAGGACTGGAAAAAGACGAATGAGTAAGCGGTGGCAAGCAGGTATCAGCCCATCAGCTTCCATCACGGGAACCTCGCGTGCGTACCAGTTTAAAGAGGCCTTTGAGACACATGGTCCTTCCGCCAGGATTAATGCTAATAGTGATCCTATGGTAGTAGTATCTGATAATTCTCAAAACCACAAGAGAGGATACATTCTTGCGTTTTCCTACATTTACTCAGCGGAGGTTAGTCGTGGAAATGCTCCATTCCCTTTGTCCTTTCTCGTCACACTCACATTATTGCTCTTATTTGTTAGTTCTCTGTTTGTCCTGTGCCTTATTTTAACGCCAGTCATCGTTACTGTTTTGTTAGCTATTGTAGTTCAATTACTGCACTGACACGAATAAATGAGATGAAACCTAGCCCACCTCAACCATGGTGGGTGGAATTGCGCCGGTGAGCATACTGGAGGGTGCTGACATCAAATTCGCCAGAGCTGCTTCCGTTTGCACCGTGTCGTGATGAACCGAGTGGACCGGTAGATCCTAAAGTCTCATGTCTGATAAATCTTCAATAAAACGAGGTTAGATTGATAGACTTAATTTCCGTAAGTGCGGTAGTAATATAATTTTTATATAAATCGGAAATCAATTTTGATTATTTCGCTGTCTGGGTAATCAATAAAAACATATTGTTGGAGCAATAAATTCATCCGTACTTTGTGGAAGATGACTGGATCCTCTGTGGAGAGCAAAGTCTCAGCAGTCATGCCAGAGTCGACGAGCTCGAAAGCGCCTAAGTCGAGATCCATGGCGTTACCGTTCTCCTCATCGGACGAGCTTTCCGTTGGTGCAGGACTGAAATCACCTGCCTTTTAGCGGTTACATGACGGCGGATGAGAACAAGCGTCACAAGAAAAAGTTCGCTGATAGTGATCGTTATTGAACATCTAACACTCATCATCAAAAACAAGTGGGAATGCGCCTAGCACTTGGGAAGGGGAACTCATATGTCGAGAGGAGGGTGACTGAAGTCGTTTCAGAAACTCTGGTTTCGTCGGGTTAACCCAATTAACGCTACTTTGAGCAGCATTGCTAAAGATCCGGTGTCCCATGGTCTAACATGTAGTTGCAGAACTGATCATTGCCCTAGCCGTCTTACTAGTTAGAAGGAGATCGGGGCTTATTTTGCTCCACAATAAGCTTGTTGGCTGTCTCTACCCTTTCCTCCACTCACCAACTTTTTTATATAATCTTTCGGTACGAGGCTTACCATCGGTTCAGCTATGGTTCAGCTATACCTGATCTTAGTTGTATCATTAACTTTGGTTATTCACTAGTGCTAAGTCGATGAGCTATTTCCGCAGCTGTTACGCGTACATTCGTCTACTCATGCGTTTCTATTGTGTACTTAATCGTACCCCTAGCGGAGTTGTCGTGAGCGAGTGATCTGCCTGAGCGCTCGATCTCACGGGGTTTCTTTAGTGGGGCTCAATCGGCCTGGGAGCATGGGAAAGTTGCTGACGTCAGAAGATCGACAGGCACGCCGCCTTTTTCGACACTCGCGTGTTGCATTGATCCGGCTGCGCTCCCGCGGCGAGATGCTCCGTTCTGTCGCTCCTACTTTCGCTTAGGCCTATGGTATACTCCCGCGTCGCTCCAGCGACGAGCGCGTCTTCGCAGCAGTGGCGAACGGCGCAGTGGGGCGCGGTTGTCAGTTCACGCGCCATCGCTCCCGCGATGCGTCGCAGAGGGGCCTTATACCTCCGCGTCGCGGGAGTGAAACATACTCCCGTGCGACGGCCGTCGCAGCCCGTCGCTAGTCGCAGTGCACGGTAGGCCGTTTTTTCTCACTTTTGCGACGGATTTCCGTCGCAACCCTTTTTTGAACCGTGCTACCCTAGCAGTATCGCATCTGCATCTCATGCGGGGTCAGGGTTTTGCGAGTCTGCCGCTGCTTTTGCTTTCTGTGCTCTAATACGGGTTGTCTCGAAAAAACTCATGCGCTCGCTGTGAGGTCAAACCATCTTGTTCTGTTACATGAAAAATCTATGTAAACTCGTTTTGAGAAAGGAAAGACTCGTAGACTGGGTGTCCGACGGCGACTAAGGCATTTGATTCCTTTTCCTATACCTCCAGCTCCCCCGCTGCATTTGTCTGAACATTCCTGCAGCACGATGCTCTCAGTTAGTCTAACTGGGCTCTTGAGCGAATTAACGACAGGACTCACGGTGGGTGTGAATGACAAAGCACGATTTCGTCACTGCACTAGATCAGCTGATTCGCTAAAATTCTGCAAAAGTCTCCGTCTGCAAAAATGCATGAACTATGTCAGCCTCAGCGATGACGACGGCTTGCGACGCGCATCGCTAGCTAGTCGCGTCGCTGTGCAGTCCCGTGTCGCTGCAGCGGACGGGAGTATACCATAGGCCTTAGGCCTTTGTCATACCACCGCTCACCCCGAGCGAGGCCTGATGATATGCACCCATATCGATTCCATCGCGCCGCCCGATCGACATGGGAGCATATCATTAGGCATCGCTCGGGGTGAGCGATGGTATGACAAAGGCCTTAGGCATATGTTATGCTTTCATGGTACGTCGGAGGTGCTGTCGAAGCGGATGCTACCCAGTGCGTAGCAACCCGTACAACAGTGTCGCGCGCGGCTTCGCCGACAGTACCGCAGAGGGTGTTACGCTCCTCCGTCTCCGATGACTTGTGCGCTGCGACAAGTTGTTGCAGCCCTCTGGGTCTGTTCATACTTCGAGCGGCAAAAGCGACAAGAGCAACTGGAGCGACGGACATAGTGTGATGTATAATTACATACTCCACGCTCCGTCCGTTGTCCCAGTCGCTCCAGTCGCTCTTGTCGCTAGAAGTAGAGAAGAACAGGCAGCGGTCTGCTGGGCTAGGGCAGGGCGCGAGAGAAACGAATGCCTGCGCGCTCCTCGCCCGTCATGCGAGCATCGCTCCGGCGCTGTCGGCAACGAGTCGCGGAAGTATAACATATGCTTTATTCGGGATGGTCATCGTGAGGGATGGCCACGGCATTTTACTGACCATATTCTACTCAATATGGGAAGAGCACCAAGAGAGGGCTGCGAGGCCTTGTGAGCCCTGTACTCACCTTCGCGAGTTCGGAAATCAACTGACAACTAACTCGCATGACATTCATTCTTTCGCCTCCCGTTTATCGTATCTCCCGCATTTTCTGCTCAATACGTGAACGTACATAATAGATCTGATTCGTCCTTCTCGTATTATGTGGATCTGGGGAAGATAGGTGAGTCCTTATTATAGCATGTTGTAGTTATGTCGTATTACATAACCTGTTATTTTGTTTATATACTTCTTCCAACTGTCTGACCCCTTAACCAAGGGGCATTATATGGGTAGGCCGGAGAAGTGGGCAAGGCTAGAGGTGAGTAAGGGCAGGGCACAATCACTACTGGAAGTCGGCCAATACGAGCAAGAGGATCACGCCAGTACGGCCCCTTTGATTATGGGTTGGGTTTCCCTCTACGTGACCTCGGATTATGGGTTGGGTTTCCCTCTACGTGACCTCGGATATCCTATGGCGCGGGTATGCTTGTCGCGTCTCGCGACCACGGCGCTCCCCTCCATCCTCCTGCGAGCGCTCAGGGCGGAAGCCTGCGCGTGGCCCTCCACATGGACACCGCGTGGACAGAGGTGTCAATGCCAGGCAACCAACCAATTCATTGGGTAGTGTCTCCCCACGGCATTTGCTGGGTGCAGCCCAGGGCTGAAGGGACACAGTTCAGCGAGGAGTGAAGGGATGGACCAGGGAATCCTCAATTCTGAAGTGGCACCTAAGGGCATGGGACGATACACCTCCCCGGGGTGTATGGTCCCATGCCCTGGCCTTGACAGCTTCGGGTGCCCCATGGGGCAGGTTGGTGTCCCACGTGCTAACGGCACAGCCGCTGCACTGGGGCCGCTGACTTGCGACAGACGGGTATATGTAATAAAGGTTTAATTACCCAAGTTAGAGGCGCTTTGAAGGATTTTTCATCGTGAGTAGTCACTTTGTCGTGCTTCCCCAAGATGTAGATGTTTTCGGACCTACGTTTGCGACGTTCAAAGAAGGAAATGGAATGTTCTCCTACGACATCATATCAGCGAACTTCAACTCGAGACATAGCGGTTAGAAGGTGAAGTAAGACAGTCAGTTAGTAGTCAGTACAGTATAGTTAAATATGGCACATCACTCGAGAACGAAAAAAAGCGACGATCACGCACAGTGCACGAAAAGACCTCAACCACGACTTCAACCGAAAAAGAAACGATTCAATCACCAACCGATACGAAACGAAGTGAAAATCCGAACGAAAAACGAAGAAAAAACGAAAAAAAAAACGAAAAGTGCTTGTGTAGGGACTAACACCGAAAAACGAACGCGACCACTACGACCACCTTCACGGTAACTCGTTGTTGTTGTTAGTAATATTGAGTTAGTGCATCGTGTGTTAGTTTTGAGCACAACCACCAGCGACCAATCACAAACACTCTGAACTGCAAACGACGCCCATCTCAACTAAGTCAGCTCTCATTTTTTAGTTAACCAGTTGATCAGTAGTTTGAGGACATGTGACACTAGTCGTTATTGTGGCCCACATGGGAAGGTTGACTCACCAGATTCAGGTCCCGAAGAATGGGCGCGCCACCTAGAGGAGCGTGTCCAGTCGGTGCCCTGGTTGGCTGGCTCGTTGTTCCCTCCCATGTAGTCCACTTTAACGACTAGTACCGAACATGCTTGAAATACTAATGTGCGTAGGTCTGTAGAAGACGGTGCCGTTCATCCAAATCAACGATCAGTCCTAGTAGGTTTGTCTATACCAGAGGAACTATCCTGCTGATTTCCTTACTGCGTTCGGCTTGAACAAACTGCCTATGTTTTGGGTCACATGTAGCGCAATTGAGGGAAGGCCGAATCTCGCGAGAAATTCGATTACGGCGCTTGTCCCATTCCGGTCAAGCAGCAATTTCAGAGCTTTAGGTTAGCTTGGTTGGCGACAAACCTTTCTGGAAGTATAGGAGGACAGCGAATCTATCTTCCGGATACATCAGGTATACGTTCAGATTTTCAACATGGTATCCACAGAAACAGAATGCGTGGCGCATTCGACAACATTAATCAATCCGTTTTTTAGAGTGCGCCACGTATTCTACTTGGTTTGTCGGGGAGGCAATTTGAACGCGCATTTGGTCTATGCAGCGAAGTGTGGAGCCCAGATGAAGATGGACAACTCAACGTTTCAACCTTCCCAGACAAGTATGGCACCAATTTAAAGTTCCGGTTGGCCTAGATGGGAAACTCGAAGCGGGGACCTTGATGTCGGATGAAGAAGACAGGGAGCGCCTTCTCTAAGTGCGCTACCGCGAGCTAACTGTTTTCATAGACGTTACTCTACTAAAAAAGGGCAGAAGTTTTCTTGTTCCGAAAGCCTTGTCGAACATCTAGTCTACTCTCCGTTAAGTAGATCCGCTAAACTAATCAATAAATCAATCAACTAATCAATAAATCGATTTTTTGTATGAACGGCGTCGTAACAGTGCTAGGGCTGAGATGGAAGAAAAACCAAAACGAAAAGAAAACAAGCGAAACTGGTAAAAACCTCGACATTTCGTCCTGTTCGTCTGGTTCGACGACGTGCTCGTGCTCCTCGGGCACGACTTCGATCTCCGTCTGCACTTCGACGAACACCGGTGTACCGATTCGAGGCGGCGTCGGTGTCGTCACCGACGCATGAATGCGTGGAGGGCTCGGTTCTCGTGGTGGAGTCGACACTCTCGACGTCGACGGCACACACGGACTAGGCGGAGCCTCTGCGACCGGTGTAGGCAGCCGTGGCGGAGTTGGAGTTTGAGCTGGTAGTGGTGGAGGTGGTGGCGAAGAGGTCGGCGGAGACGGTCGAGGAGGTGGAGTCGGATCCTTTGGCGGAGGCGTCGGCGATTGAGGTGGTGGCGGAGTTCGTTCCGGTGGTTTGGGCGCTTCTGGTGGTGGTGAAGGCGTCGGTGTAAGTGCCGGCACAGGTACTGGTGACGGAGTCTGAACCGGCGGTGATGGTGTCGCCGGTTGAATCGGCGAAGGAGTCTGAACCGGTGACGGTGTGGCCGGCTGAATCGGTGAAGGAGTCTGAACCGGTGACGGTGTGGCCGACTGAATCGGTGAAAGAGTCTGAACCGGTGGCGGTGTAGCCTGCTGAATCGGTGAAGGAGTCTGAACCGGTGGCGGTGTAGCCGGCTGAATCGGTGAAGGAGTCTGAACCGGTGACGGTGTCGTCTGCTGAATCGGTGAAGGAGTCTGAACCGGAGACGGAACAACCTGCACCTGCACAGGTGACGGCGTCTGCATTGGAGGCGCCGGTGATGAAGCCTTAACTGGCACATGAGCTGGAGGAACTGGAGCAGGTGGAGGTGATGGTGGTGCCGGCCGCGACGGTAGCGGGGTCACCGTGACGCTGGACGGCGATGGAGCATTGACGGACCACGACGTGGCCATCGTCACGTGCACCGGAAGCGCCTCGTAGATCACGCTTCAAACCAATCGATAAGCGTGCATGTGAAAAATCGAAAAATCGAAAAATGGTGCTTCAAAAAACTACTGGTCATGCCAAATGAACTGATTTTTCTACTGAAGGGATTCTTGAGGGGAGTGATCTACAACTGAAATAAGTGCAGTGCAAACTAGTCCGTCAAACCTGTAGAACTAAAACTAACTCTGTAACACCAGTTTCAAAAAGAAAAATCCCCTAAAAATTAACAACGCACAATCAGGGAGAAATAGTTCAAATGAGAAAAAACTGAGATTGGAAATCGGTTTGACAACCTATGCCCAAATGTTGGGGGAAAATCCTAGCCTTCACAGAATGCCAATAAAAATTAAGACAAACAATTTTAACAGGAAGGAGTTAGCAATTTTAAGAGGAACGTACCGCTCGTAAGGTTTGTTATACTCCTCCAACATGCGAATGTACGAATCCCAATCTTCCATACACGCCACACCCACCGGCTAAAATAATCGATTATCGATTCGAGACACGGAAAACGTATCAAACCCGTTTGGAGGGATTTTAAGGACTTTCTAAAGGACTAGATGAAATGAGGGGAAAAGCGTAAGATTCAGAAGGGGAACATACATCTAGGAACAGACGGAGGGAAAACTAAGGCAAGCGGGGTTTCCCATTAAATAGGAAAAGGAAAAGCACGGGCAAAAGCATCAGGCAAATCTAGCACAATCAAGCAGGAAAGCAGACCGAACAGGTCACCTATTCACACATTGGCCGGAAGGTAAATGATATTAAAGCAAGACTTGCACAGTCGTCAATGTGGTCTGCATGAGGAGGTGATGGGAGGGCTCCAGCCAATCAGAGCTTGCCACCAACCGTACACGTCTCTTGTCGTTTGTAGGACGGGGCGTGTACGTATATCGGCGTTTTAATTTGCTGGCATGAACCCGTCTCCCCTATGAAGGCATCAATGACGACACGTAACGCAAAAATTAATATCCAAAGTATTTTTATATTTAAGCTTTAATAAGATATAAGGTTTGCGCCGTGCTCACCTACTTGACTCCACAGTTCTTTCCGCACTAACGTGCGCTTCGGAAATCTGGTCCCTACGAAAGCAGAATGAACACGCGGTCAAAAAATCGAGAGGACGATGCTCGAAGTGACACCATCCACTGAGATTGTCGTGACTCTCACCGCGAATCTTCAAGGACACACGGGCGACCGCGGCATTCGCGTCAGGGGTGCACATTTAACGGTTAACGATTTAACGAATTTAACGAATTAACGGCGTTTTTCGTTAAAACTTGGCTTAACGACTTAACGGAAAATTTTAGAAATTTAACGGAATTTTTAACGGACGTTTTTCTTAATGAGTTTCCCACATTCGCCCTCAATCTTCACTAATTTTGCAGGTCTCATCCTCCCGAATAGGACTGTTCCTGAAAAAAAAAACTAATGAAATCGGCATGAATATTTTTATGTTTCCATGTTGAATTTTAGGAAACAATGCATTTTGTGGGTGTGTGCAGCGCAATCGGAAGAGGTGCTTGCTGTCGTGTGTACCATTTTCTCGGTTCGGATTTTCCGCTCAAGCAAACCAAGCCCCATCCCTCCGATGTCGGAGAATTGGTAGAATTGGTATCATACTTGTCGGGGAGGGATAAAGCGCTGAATCCTTCATCGGCTGGCCACCGCAAGTCATTTGTACGGCCAAACATGCATTCAAATTGCCTCCACGATATCCCATAGAAGTGGAATAGCGCTTCCCAAAAGAGATTGAGTAACGCTGTCCTTCATCCTTAACCTTTAATGCATTTTTGAGCTAGAAACTTCCTCTTCGGACCCACAAGCACGTCAACGAATCCACAAAGATGCTTGTCTAATCTCTTCGTAAGATATGCCTATCCTCACCTGGCGTTGCTTATCCCAGAATACTTTTGCTCGCCACCTGGAACAGTTGAGGCGGAGACGACGTTTTCGGCTGTTGGACTTATTTTAAATGACTTTGAAAAACGCCAACAACAAAAATTTGGAAAGCTACTTTTCCTGAACGTTAACAACATTGACGACGTGTCACGCCTCGCGGCAGCGTGGGACCTTGTGACATGATGTCGTGTCACGGTCCCGACGTTGCACTGGATTGGTCCCGCGCACCAGGCGCCCGAAAATCGTGCGTTCGACAACGTGTTAACATCCCACTGATAGGCTTTCAATTGTATTTTTTATTAGTTCTTTCTGTACCCAATGGGCTGGGGCCCGCCCCGAGATTGTATGTACTTGCTCGTAGAACAGCCGCACAAGGGACTCCGGGTTCTGCCTGATCTCACATTTTAAGATGCGTTGTCGGTGATCATCTTCAGTGATAATTCCTCAGCTGTTTTTATTTCAAGCCCTGTACATAATTTGTTGTTGAAGGTTTGTTTATTTTTCTATGTTGAATTGTTTATTTTGATTGCAGTGTTGCACTACATTCTTTGAACTTCAGTTGCTGACCTCTTGAAGTTAAAACCCATAAGTTTTACCTTGATTTTTTCACTTGAAATAATGGTTTACAGCTAGTTGTGTTTTTTAACGAAATTTAACGATTTACCGAAAATTTAACGAAAATTTTCCGTTAAAAAATTTCGCTAAAAATATTCAACGCACAAAATTTTGTGTGCACCCCTGATTCGGGTTTCGACGCGAAGAGGAACGATCCCGCGCACGTTCCGCGACGTCCTATAAAAGTCTTCCCGCGCGCAGCCGGCAGTCTTCGGAGGACGGTCAGGAGGTGCAAAAGGTAGCCACGAATACTGCCAGAGTAAGAAGCCTATAGGTCGGCTAGAGTTCGCAGTGCTACGGAGAATCGAGCCCTCCATGGGCTCCAAGAAGTGGCAAAACGCTCAGAATTATTGTAAAAACATTATAATTTGAAAAATCAATATCTCGAAGATAGTAAAATAAATGAATAGAAAATAGGAAACTAATAAATCGATATCAATTTTTTATGAGTATAACTTTTGAAAGCCAGCAACATAAGATGTGAAAGCGTCACTGAATGATCGCACAATTTGCTACCGCACTGCAATTGGGCAAAACAGCAGCTAAATATTCAGCAATTTTATCAGCTGCAGTTCTTTCAATTTTCGTTAGGGCTAGTGTAGCACGAGGAGGCAGGATACGGTAGCAGATTCAGCAAGCGATCGTTCAGTGAAGGTTCTACGAAAGCGACAGAAAGCCAGACTCACAGTACGGGGACTGACAAGCACAATAGAAGCGGCGGACGAGTTCGCGGTCGTCCGAACATGCTCGAAGAGTTTCGGCAGGTCGTCCTTGACGAGTTGCATCACTCGAGGGCTCACATTGAGCCAGTCGACGTTATGCAACGGGTCGTTCATCTTCTTCTGACGTTCACGCTTCTTACGCTGCAACAACGGCTTGGGAACCTCATCATGCATGACAGAGGGGCGTCGCTCGGCGATGGTGAAGAGCGTCGAGTGGAATCGTGACGAGATCCGCGACGTCGACGGCGGCGACTCGCTGAGATGGAGGCGGGGGATGCCGACCGGCTCGTGCACAGAAGCGTTCGGCAGACAACACTGCGGGTAGAACAGTTCCGGCTCCGTCGGCTCGCTGCGCGGCGCGAACTCGGCCGCCACCGGCGCCGCCGTGAACTCGAGCGGTGCCGCTTGCGACAGCGGCGGCGGCGGCGAGTCGCACTGCGCAGCGAGCTTCGACAGCATGAACGGCTCCGAGATGCGAAACGACAACGGCGCCGAAAGCAGAAGCGGATCAGGTGTGGCGCTGCTGCAGTCGTAGCGCGGCTGACGACGTGCCGACACTGGAACGCTGCGTGTGCTGCTTACAGATTGCGACGGCGGCACCGTGATTCCCGACGGACACGAACGTAGTCGTCGTGAGCGACGAGCCGACAGCGCTGAAAGTGAAGGAGATCTTGATTTTTTAAATTTCAAGAAAAAAAACGCCAACAAACCGATCTGCTGGTAGTCTGGGCTAGGCAGTGGCACCTCGTAGTCGAAGGACGATATAGACGCCGGAGGCGATTGATAGTTATCCCAGTACGCCTAAATGCACCCAGTCGATAGCATAGATCAATAAATCAATAAGCACAATGAGCAATTCAATGTTAGTCAGCGTCCTACCAACCTGTCTGATATGCACTGATGGCTCAGTGGCTAGTGAGCAATGTTCGGAAATGGACGGACCCGACTCGTCCCATGATTCGCCACGTGATGCACGCCATTGTTTGAGCATTCTAATCGATAAATCGATTACAAATTTTACGTTAACAATGCAGATTATATTTTTATAAATTTAATGAATTTTGATTTTTTAAAACTCAAATTAGTAAGAACGTAAAACGTTTTGATACAACTTGGTTAATGCTGATGTGTCTTGTATGGGGAAATAGAAAAGCACTAGATGCACCACTCGGTAGCCTGCAATCTCTGCTGCTTGGCCCACCGTTTCCGACTTCCCATGTAGGCCACATTAACAACCAGCAATACCTACGACTTCTACCAACATTTTTTTTTCAAAATTGCGTTAAAAGTAAACAGTCGTATACTAAAATAATGCTAACAATGGATAAAAAATAAAAAAGTAAATCGTCAAAAAATGTAAAAAATGAATGAAAAAGCCAAAAAACTAAAGAGATATGGATGAGAGCCCCTGAGAAACGGAGGCTTTCGATATTTTGAAAGAGTTCCTCTGCCCAATATTTCCAATAAACTTAAGAAAATATATGCAAAGACAAACAATGGATTTTATTTTCTTAAATTAAGCCGATATCGTAGTTACTATTCTAAATTAGGTTTTAGTAAGCATCATCTTTACAAATTTTGTGAAAATTCTAAAAACAAGAATTGTTGGAAAGTATGCACATTACTTTTTCGCATATTTTTACTTAGTAAAATAATACCATATAGTTCGGCAAACTGCATTATAGAATTTGTTGAATTCTCTAAAAAAAACTCACAAAGATCTTGCGGAGGCAGATGAGTTGCTATATATGCTGGGTGGACGATAACTGGAACGAAAAGGTTTGCATACAATATAAAATTTAAAAAAGAAAAATTCAAAAAACGGCAAAAATATGAAAACAAAAATAGAGCCAATTGAATAGAAACAGGCCGCTAAGGCAAATGAAACGCACCTCCTAATTGAAAGAACATTTGGTGAAGGCACACGGATTGCTAGCGGATATTCAAAACTATAATAGCTACTTATCAAGGCGTCGTCGATTTGCCATCTGAAAATATGGCAATTTTTTGTGAACAATTAGCGACTTTAGAAGAACTCTTTGATTTATAAGGAGTAAAGAAAAAAGGTTAAAAATAGTAGAGCGGCCTATATTTTTTTTATTGAAAAAACCGAAGGAACAAGCGTTGACGGCAAAGAAATCATCTGGAACGCTCCAGACAGTGCCATTCCCCACGATAGCATTTTGAATGCGTCGGCTTTACAATGACTTTCAAGAGATTGTGGACAAGAAGCATTGATTTATATCCCCCGTCCTTCACTTATGGTCAAGATATGTTGAGAGCGCAATCGCTCCTCCGTCCAAGTTATCGAACTGAAGCGCCATTCTCACGGTGGGTTGCCGATGAGGTGGCATGCTTGGGAAAGTAGATGGCGCGAGCAGTCTCTTTGGACACTCGCAAACCACTTCAATGCAAAATATGGCAGAAATTGCGTGGGTGTTTGCTATATCATGTGAGAGGCATGTCTATGTAAGACTTTTGCATTGGGTACTGCGGTTGCTAATACGTTGTTATCGCTACCGCGATCGCTCCTCTCTTCTGTGATTGGTCCTGGTGCACTGTTTCCCACGGCAGCTTCTCGATGAGGCGCTATCGATCGGTCTACGAGCATGGGAAAATCGCTGACGTCAGCACATCGATCACCACGCGCCGCCTCTCTCGACTCGCGCGCGCCGACCCCCGCGATGAGGTCTGCCGACGCTGTGCTTCAGCCTTCCATTCCGGATAACCGTCGTTGTCCCTCAGCCCTTCAGCTCAATGTGCACATAATACGGGTAGCAGCACCAGGAGAGGGCCGCGGGGTCTTGTGAGCTCTACGCTTACCCCCACGGCCTCAGAGATCCCATTCATTACTGCCAAAAAGGGCGCCGCCTAATCTTCTTCCTCCGTTCCTCGCCTTGCATGGTATTCTCTACTCACTACGTATGGAAATAAACCTCGATTGCTATGTGTCACACTGGAGGAATCGGTGAGTCTCCTATTTACCAAGGTTGTTGAAGTTGTTCAGTTCATGTGTACGCATCGTTGTGTACGAGAAGGGTTCTCTCTTTGGGTTTGGGGTGGGCGAGGAGACAGGTAGCAGGAGGCGAAAGGAAGGACCAGCCGGCGGCTGAAGTTCCATCAATAGGATATGTAGGCAATACGCTATAGACAGTGCCACTACGTAAGGCTCTTTCCTTCATGGGTTAGGTAACATCTAGGTGACCAATGAGAGCGACGGCGTAACTGGTAGTGTCATCGGTACATATCAGTGCAAGAGAATACGTTCCTACAGTTCTAGGAACTGGATTCTTTTCTCGTGCGTTGACGTCGTGAATTTTGGGTGTCCCTTGTAGCAAGAAGGGATTCCAGAAGAAGGGCTCATCTGTGCCTTTGAGGTTGTCAATCGCAACACATAAGTGATGCATCACTAACGGAGTATTGAGGGATATTGAGGAACAAAGTAATGTTTCGTCTCTGGACAGAGATGCTACTTGATACAAAATAAATAAGCGAGTCTTTGAAAGTAAGAAGAAGAAATAAGAACAGTCGTGAATGGACTCACTCAATATGACTAGATGCTTTGTCCTCTTCCCACTGCTGTTCAACCACTATTGGTTCGGGCCTAGAAATAGTTAGATAATAAGTACGGTTGAGTAATGCTACTTCCGCCTCCTACCGGAATGTAAGCAGAAACGTGTCGTAAAAGTATCGGTGCATAGCTTCATGAGATCGGTATTTCAACAAAGTATGAGCAATGGTTAAGCCTATGTGAAGGTGGTGTCAAAATGGGAAAGCGTAGTTGCTAATTGTAGCATCGTTTATACTTCCATCGCCGCGCAACGCGATTCCAGGTTTAGAGGCCAAGTTGATTTATCGCGTCGCTCAGCGTTGACGATACCCGGCCGGAATGAACTCGCAACCAATCGCGCGCGCCGCTCAGCGTTGGGTCTCGCCACTCTCGAATGGGCACGATGCGATTGATCGCGGATAGGAGCACGGTATTTCTGCACAGTTGTCCTTTGCAGTGGACTCGGAAATGTGTGCACAATTATGTGTGCGCAAGTACGCAGTTGTGCGCATTCGCGATCGGTCCCGTTCATATCATCGCCGGGCGACGCGGCTCGAAAGGAGCGATGCGTCCCATCGCGTTGCTCTGTTCCACAAGACGATGAGCACTCCCAGCAGCCGGTGACGCGGTCCGCGATTACGCACAAATGCGTAGTTGCACACACGTGCACACATTTTCGGGTCCATTGCAAAGGGCAATTGGAGCAGGTTTTGGCTGCCATGTTCCAATCCACCACAATCAATTACATCCCGCCGATTTCGAGAGCGACGCAATGCGACGCTGAGTGGCGCGATTGGTTGCGGATTCAAGCGATTCACTCCGGCCGGGTGACATCGACGCTGAGCGACGCCACCAATCAATTTGGCCTCTGTACACTGCATCATGCCGCCCACGGCTCCGTTTATACTTCCGATGCCGAGCGACGCGACGGCATGTATAGTGGCCAAATTGATCAATCGCGTCGCTTGATCAATGTGACCACAATACGTGGCGTCGCGTCACTCGGCGTCAAAGTATAAACGGGGCCTATGGTATACACCCCTAAGGCCCCGTTTATACTTCCGCCGCCGAGCGACGCGACGGCATGTAAAGTGGCCAAATTGATAGATCGCGTCGCCCAATCAATATGGCCACTATACGTGGCGTCGCGTCGCTCGGCGTCGAAGTATAAACGAGGCCTAAGGCGCCTTTTATACTTGCGCCGCAGCGCGGCGCGGCTTGATGGTCGCATGGCTATCGATTTTTCGCGCCGCGAGGCGGCGCCGCATCGCTTTTATACTCCGCCACCGCAAAACACCACACTTGACGGAATTTTGGGTTACGGTATTCGGCGAATCGCGCCGCTGAGGGGAAGGGCGCGGCGCGGCGCG
This sequence comes from Heligmosomoides polygyrus bakeri, assembly GCA_947359475.1. Taxonomy (NCBI): domain Eukaryota; kingdom Metazoa; phylum Nematoda; class Chromadorea; order Rhabditida; family Heligmosomidae; genus Heligmosomoides; species Heligmosomoides polygyrus. Next base: position 11,733,484 of record OX375866.1, read on the forward strand.
ATCAGCTGCGGCAGACTCGGCGTGGTGTGGGAGATTTCACCTCTTCGACCAAACTTCTCCTATTGGGAAGAAGGGGGGGGGTTGGGGTGCTTGTCACGAATCTGACATCGTTTTTTGAAGTTACGGGCGATTACGGTAGGTTCGGTTGATTAGGGAGTTTGGGCGAAATCGGTGACCATGACCTTAGCCCGTAGCTTCTGTAACCAAGGAACAGAATAGAGATCTGTAAACATTTACGAAGCTTCATATATCACGCTAAAAATATGCTTAGTGCACAGTGACCCTAGAATGGCCATATTAGAAAGAATTTTGAGTGATTCTTGACGATGGTTACGTTCCAGCAGTTTTACTTTGACCCGCACATGTCGCAAAATAAGGAGTGGTTTAGTGCCGTTTGCATTGCAGGGGATTCGACTCAATACCACACTCACCAGTTTCAACCGTAGGTTGAGCGAACGACTTCGACTCCAGGCTTAAGAGAGGATTCGTAGCTCCCCACAGGAATCCCACGACTAACATTGACAAGATGCATTGCGCTGATCAGCCAGACGAATCCTTTCTGTTTTGCTCCCTCAATGACTCGTATACCGTTTCCGGAGCACGGGCCGTAGTGCGCAGATGCTCGTGGCCGCGCGTCGCTGACGCTCTCCTTTCTAAAGGCCCCCACAGAGTTCTGCGACAACGCCGCTCGCCGCTATGTTTAAGGATAGGGCATGGGCGCCGCCGGCGGCGAGCTCTGCGTCTCTGCCCTATGGTTAAGCATAGGGCCTGCGGCGCTGCCGCAAAACTCTGTGGGGGCCTTAAGGCCTATGTCATACCATCGCTCACCCCGAGCGACGCCTAATGATATGCTCCCATATCGATCGGGCGGCGCGACGGGATCGATATGGGTGCATATCATTAGGCGTCGCTCAGGATGAGCTATGGTATGACATAGGGCTAACTGCAATCGCGCAACGGCGCGTCAAAATCGGGGCGCGGCGCGACTGGCCGCGCCGCTCCCCAAATTGACGCGCCGCGTCGCGGCGGGAGTATAAAAGGCGCCTAAGGGCCCGTTTATACTTCGTCGCGGCGCCTGCACAATGGCCAAATTGATCGATCGCGTCGCCCGATCAATGTGGCCACAATACATAACTCACGTCGTTCGGCGTCAAAGTATAAACGGGGCCTAACGCGCCGTCGACGGGTCGCGGCGACAGTGTTGCGCTGGTAGCTACGTACTGAGTATACCGTGGGCCTAGGGGATCGTTTTGTGTGCACGGACATGCGACGCGATGCAATAATAAGCTCCCATGTCGATCGCGCGACGCTATAAATCGAAACGGGCGCTTATCATTACATCGCGTTGTGCTTGGCGTGCGCACTAAACGCTCCCTAAACGGGGCCTTAAGTAGCAAGCTCGTTGCTTTTTGTTCGGCGTGCTCATTATCGTCCGAAGCAGTGCAACGCGATGAGACGCATCGATCCATTCGAATCGCGTCGAACGGCGATGGAAGTATAAACGGGCGCTAGGCGAAGCCACTGTTTAGACTCTGGTCTTTCTATCATCTCTGGCTGAGTATATAGGAGTTGGATATCTCCCAAATATACTATTTTATAGTAGTGTGAAGTAATTCTGGCTAAAAAATAGCTTACAATTGATTCTGCATTTGCTGGATGTACATCTGGAGAATCTCCTCGCCCTGTCCCATGGCCAAACGTCGTTCGATCATTCGCTTACGCTTCAGAAGATGTAACAAGTCGGTTCCTCGGAACTGGAACAGTTGTGAGTTTTGAACCAAAACTTCACGCCTTGGTGATAGAGGCGGTAGCTAACCTTTCTGCCGAAGTAATGGATCTTCTGAATGTACTGTATGCCGACGAGATCGATACACATAGTGGTCACTGCTAAGCCAATGCCAAGGTATGCCAGCATTAGAACGATGTAACTGAAGCAACGTTTAGAAGGGTTTTATATTTTAAGGTAACCTACGGCGCAACATACTCGTGATTCTCTGGAACAATGTCGCCGAACCCAATAGTCGTTAGCGAAATGAACGCTGAAAACGGGATGTTATAGGTAACTCACAAACAACCACCACAAAATCGATTATTGATTGGGGCCAAGCGAACTTACAGTAGTAGAAGGCATCCATGTACGTCCATCCTTCGAGGAACGAAAATAAAACTCCACCAAATGCGATATACAGCTGGAACGAATCGCTTTAAATGGCGTATAACATCTGCCACCCCAACATTGTGGTGTAATTTTAAAATGAAATATTTTTATTGAAAAAACCAATACCAATAAAATAGTGAACACCATGAATACAGGCACTTCAGTTTTGTCCATCACCAAATCCTCCCAGTCCAGTGATCGTGAACTTGACGTTTGAGATTCGGCATCCTCATGCTCTGGAAGAGTTTACGAGTATACTAACGGTCACCTGTTATAGACAACCGGCAAACGTTACCTTTGTTAAGGCCTCGAAACCGTCGCCATCGGGCGTAGAGCAGAGAACGCCCTTTTTTCATCTCCTTGTACAGCCATATGGTACATTCGGACAGGAACTTACCCAAATCTGTGAAAATTTAAATAGCTGCCGCAAAATATTAAAAGTGCTGTTAAATCTATGAAAGGGGGATTCAAAATTTGTAAATCATTTACAGAAATTGAAAAATTGTCAGCTCGGATGTCTAACTATGCTTCATTTGGCTTGCTAAAAATCTCGGAAAGTTTCAAATATTATTTCTTATTTTTAAAGCAGAAATCATTACAAATATTAAACGTTGTAAGCGTACAAATATCCAGAAATTTGAAGTAGTCTTCGTAAGTACAGGATTTTTTCCTTCTTTAAGCTAAAAGAATCTCTACAATATCAAATCAAACCTCCGATGGTGATGATAGCCAGAGGTGCGCCGAATAGCGCAAAAACAACACAGGCAATTCGACCCGAAGACGTCGCCGGCACGATGTTTCCATATCCTAAAGTTCTCAACCTAAGGAGCGAAAAGCTTTAATTTAAAAATTCAAAAAAACACAGTCATCAAATAGTGGGCTCAAAACAATAAAATGATATTAAAAAAAGTGCATAAAAACAACTGGAAAAGTTATACACGTGAATTAGAAACGTTTTAAAACGTTTTCTGATTTTTTTCGAAATTCAGATACAACTACATTAGTGAAATTTATTGGCATGATATAAAAAAAAGTCGCGTGGCCCAGGCAGGGACGCGAGGCTTCAGGTCTGGGCTCACAACCTACAGTTTGACAGACACTGAGGAAGACTTCGTCGACCACTTTATTAAAGTGTGTTGTTTCACAAGGTGCTTAAATCGACAAAATCCGGTGAGTGTGAAGAAAGTTATGATCGTTTGAAGTGGAGCAACTAAAACCGCAAGAACTTTCCGGAAAGCCTAATAGCTTCCCAGACAATTGGGGTCCACTAACCGAAGCTGTGAGCGTTTGAAACGCAGCAGAAAAGGCCTTGCAGCACAAGAGCAGCACATGCAGCATGGCGCACGCTGTGCATACATCCACAGATGCGTAAGCTACTTATAATTACAATAATTTTAAAAATAAAATACGCCAATACGTTAGAAAAGGCAATGTGCTTGTTCCCGTAAGTGAACTTTTCATGCTTTGTAATGAGCTAAATATAGTTGCTAGGTTCGACCCTCGATGAATCTCAGCATTGATCGTTGTCCAATTGTTGAATGTGGTGTTGAACTCGAAACCGAGATAGTACATACACCCTTTATCGAGGACTAACGTTTCGGTGATGTCGCCTTCTTCAGAGTCTTGCGAAAATTCAAAGACCCCCGAACAGCAACCCTTCCAGCAGAAAGAGGTGACAGCAGCCCAACATTCACGTCCTAGGGTGCTCAGAATGTTGGGCTGCTGTCACCTCTCTCTGCTGGAATGGTTGCTGTTCGGGGGTTTTGAATTTTCGCAAGAATCTAGAGAAGGCGACATCGCCAAAACATTAGTCGTTAATAAAGCATGTACTATCTCGGTTTCGAGTTCAACACCACATTCAGCAATTGGTGCCAAATATATTTGCATATATATAGCACACGCGTCTTATTTACTGCGGCAAAGGGGTAAAGAATAAATAAAGAATAGGAAGACTCAATTGCGAGAAGACCAATAATCGGCAGTTCTATAAAAATTCTGAAAATTTTTTGTGAAGTTTTGGTTGTGAAGTTAAGTGTGAAGTAATAACATGTTATTAGTTAATAAAGCTGGTGTTTCTAAAGTTTGACAAAAGTAGGGGGAAACAAGGTCCCTGCAGAGTCGGTTGTGGCGGGCGGCAGTCCATGATTTGGGATATATCCTGGAATGTAGGCCACAGCCGACTTTGCAAGAGCTCAGCCTGTAGCACAATAGCAGCACGTGCTGGAAACGTGGGCCACGAGCGTGGACCACAATAGAACCGCTAGTGCAGCTGAGTTTGAAGCACCATAGCACCGCAAACGCAACACAATAAGCAGTACGTGCTGCAAGCGTGCTGTACAACCGAGCACAGTAGTGTTTCTACTCGGCCATTAACTTGAACACTGGTACTTTAGTGGTCGGTTAGTGGTGCCTAAATGTCTGAGTTGTCAGTAACTCGATCATAATTTTCTGGGTATGTAGGCGTGGGGTTACAGTAAAGCGCGAATTTCATAATTACTGATGCGAAGAGGACCCACAGGAGCAACGCTCAACATGAATAAGGGGTCGTTTAGTGTGCGCGCGACCCGCGACACTAAGGCCTATGGTATACTCCCGCTTCGCTCCAGCGACGGGCGTGGGGCAAATGTCAGCGGCGCGCCTCCGCTGCAGTGGCGGACGGCGCAGTGGGGCGCGGTTGTCAGTTGACGCGCCATCGCTCCTGCGATGCGTCGCAGAGGGGTGTTATACCTCCGCGTCACGGGAGTGAAACATACTCCCGCGCGACGGCCGTCGCAGCCCATCGCTCGTCGCAGTGCAGTGCACTGACGGGCAGCGATGGTCGCAGAGGTGGGAGCGGGCAGCGATGGTCGCAGAGGGGGGAGCGCTTGTCGTGCCCTACTCTATGCACTTCCGCTCACTTCCTTGGTTCGTGACCTACCACAGCAATTTCAACACACGTCTGTAGGTGTTGGGTGGTCATGTGATGTCTCTGTTGTTCTCCTCGTAGGGTGGGTTTTCGTCGTGGCTAGACTCAGTTTGGGCTTTTTTCGACGGCTTGAACGGCTAGTTTTTTGAGGAGATATTTTTCTAGGCCGTTTTTTCTCACTTGTGTGCCGATCCTCGCATTTTATTCTCATGTGAACTTCCTTGCCGGCACCGAACCCCAAATTTCTGTGTCGGATAAGTCACAGAGAGGTTCTGTTGACATGTCCGGCACAGAAGTGTGCCAATTGAACGCCGATTTTTTCGAAGTCATGTTTTTCTAGTGGGGTTTTATCCGCGTCTTCGCTGACTGCAGTATTTCTTTTGATTCTCAGGTTCCACATAGGCAGGAAGACGCACAGTTTTGTGCTTGTCAGGTCATTAGAGGGTTATCCTGACGCGTTGATCGCAAAAATCTGCCATTTCAGCTCCAAGCTTTTAAAAATAATGTTTCTGAACTCGGTTTTTTTCGTGTCCGCGCTCTCTTCGGCATTTCCAAGAATTCTGCGTTTAATTTCGCTTCAATCGAGAGTATTGCGTTTAATTTCACTCCAACAATTAAGACTGATGAGAAGTGCGCGTCCACACTACAATATGAAAAGGGACCACAAGTCGTAGGCATGCTGATTCAGCTGATTCGGGGAAATTCTGCAAATGGCTCCGTATGCAGAACTGCGTGAACTCTGTCAGCCTCAGTGATGGCGACGACTCGCGACGCGCATCGCGAGCCGTCGCGTCGCTGTGCACTCCCGCGTCGCTGCAGCGGACGGGAGTATACCATAGGCCTAAATGTCTAGTGGCCAAATTGATCGAGCGACGCGATTGATCAATCCGGCCACTACACATGGCAGCGCGTCGCGCGCACACTAAACGACCCCTAAGACTCGAATCGAGATGGTAAGCGCGCTGCAGCCACAGAAAACTGTATAACGTATTAATCATCTTTAATCTATCGTTTAGAAAAAAGTAGCACCACCGACCTATGGTGGCCATAGTGGTGGCAGCGAAGAACAAAGCACTGCTTGCTGTCCACATCTTCTCGCCTTTCTCGCCCCTTAGCTTGTTGTTCCTTAAAATCATTTATTTTAATTTAATTTCAAAAACCCTCGCGTATAAGAGTATAGTATAAAGTAGAACCTGTGCCGCTTCGGTCGGTCTGACTCGTCCTTTCTCATTGCCCAGTCGTAGTTTGGCACAACACGCACATCGGCATACCTAAAAACGCTTATAAATGAACTATCGACTAATATTGATTACTTGACGTACCTGACGTATTGCTCTTTGAAAGCCTTGTAAATCTTGTCATTAAATCGATACAACTCTCCTTCTATGGAGTCCTTCCAGATCTCCTTGCTGCCCTTTCCTAAATTTTCTCCAGATTTTTTGCAGGTACATTTACTATCACTTAAAAGGTTAGTCTCAACAACGAAGAAAAAGGACAAAATTAAAGTATACATGTGAAAATGAACTCACCGTCCCTGATCATTGCTATTAAATTACCTCGCATATCGCTAATCAACGCTTTACCGACCGATTTTAGCTGGAAAAAAATGAAGTTTTGAGAACCTACACAAACCGGCTAAACATTAAGATGGCAGGAAGCGGAGCTCATTTTCTGTCGCACTTGACGCGAGACCGAACCAAAAATCGATTCCAAGCGAGAAAAATACGTCTCCCACGTACTGCGCTACAGGTGGATTGAATGCAAAAAAAGTCGACATCTTTCAAGAAACTCACTCGATCTTCGTTCGGTGACTCTAAGCGATAGAAGATATAGGCGCCGATCACTGCATACAAACATACAACGGCAACGAGGGCCACATGTGGTAGGACGAATTTGACGTACTGAAAATGTTCGCTTTCTTTGAGATTATTTCAAAAAATGTTTTAAAAATTTCCTACTTGAGGTGCATTATATAATAGAATAATCATCTACTTTTCTTGAACTATTTGTTTATTTATTGAACTCAACGTCACGCATACCATTGTGCACGTCGTCACGTAAGACCAAACACAGATCCAGTTGTGAATAAAAAAACGGAAAAACAACAAAAAGCAAAAAAGTGAGCAGCTCCACAACAAGATACCGAAGGAAGAAGCAAACAAAGGAACTCGCAAACAATGTAGAAGAGTGAAATACTAAAGTGTGCTTTGAATACCTACGTTCTAATGCAGTAGAAATCGTGATGTCTTTTTCCTTTGCAGTGTCTTCATTTCACACTTGGCAACTGTGAAGTCTACAGCACAATAAAAAGATGTAGTTAAGTAGTCACTGCTTGGAATTCATATCCTCTGCTGTCGTACTTATTCACGTAAAGGAGTAGTGGGTAACGAGAGATAGTGTAGCTGATGTCCAGGTAGGAACCAGCATCGGTCTGCTATAATTCCGTATCTAACTCTTAATTATGCCACACAATTTGCTGTGTTGAAACGTGCATGTTGTTGGTAGGCAAGTTAAGTGATGTAATATGATAGAGAATATAGAACGAATCGGTTTTGTATGCAAAAGCAAAAACATTGCTGTTTTAAGTGAGCAGCATTACACTATCGGACACATGAAAATCGCGACGATCTAGTCGACTGCATGGCTTGCATGTTCTCTTCCTTTAGTACAACATATGATTTGTGCTTTCTTTTTCTTTAAAACAAAATTAATTAGTCTTTCCTTTAAAAATTAAGAAATCATATAAAATTTTAAACAGTGTAGAATAGAGCTATCCCTGAGCCTCATATGTAATTCGATGTAATTGGCACAATTAAGACTCCAGTATTCTTTAAGTAGTTTAGTTTTAAGAGAAATGTGGCCGAAACAGCCGCCCGTATTGTACGACCAATAAAATCTGTCAACTCCGTGGTACTGTGTATCAGGTCACATGCGAAGGCTGTGGTCAGAACTATATAGGAGAAACGATGCGGCCGCTTTACAGATGCCTGGACGAGCATGTGCGAGCGTTGCGAAACCCCGCTTCTTACTCTACGAACAGCTTTTCGCGACGCCGCACCCTCCACCACACTCATGAAGCCCCTTCTGCAATCAAAGTTAACGTATTACACCGCTCACTGATAACCCCGTTAGAAAGGAAGCTGCTCGAAGCACTTGCAATAAAGAGGCTAAACCCCGAAATCAACAATAGGGATGAGCAGACCGAGGCGCTGAGGCTTATCATGTAGTGACTAAGAAGATCAGTGGCAACGTTGTTTACAGTAACTTTATTTGTAAGGAGCATCGCTGTGGTGAGGCTCTGTTAGCGAGGCCTGCTTGGTTAGTGTTTTACCATTATTATTATTGTATAGTTCGATGCTGGCATCACTATGTGCAATGTTATTAAAGGCCTGAGGAAGCTGTTAAGCAGCGAAAGCTCGCCGATAAAGAATACTGGAGTCTCAATTGTGCCAATTACATCGAATTTAAACAGTGTGTTAATCTACAGGGTCAGGTGAACTAAACGTTTAAAGAAAGTCAAAAAACTCATATTAAATTTTCTTTCAACAAAATTGTTCTAACTTTCTCGGACAAGTTTTGTTTTATTGTGGAAAAAGCTCTTTGCAATTTGGAAGATATTGTGTTTGATTTTGAAAGTGTCAAGCCTCCTTAGAAGTGTGTCCGGTTGAATCGGAAAGTGTTGAATTTGACGTGAAAATAGAATATAAAAATAAGGACGCCACTAAAATCATGGTAGGGATTGTTCAAGATAAAAAGAATGTTGCGGAGAAATACGAATTTATGTAATAAGTAATACGAATTCTTTAAGAACCTTGTAATAAGAAAAAACTGTATACTATCACGCTGGCTAAGTTTGTAAGTCTCCGAAAGCTCACTTTTTTGATTTTTGTTGTAGCGTCTTCGGGTTCTGGATGCGCACTCGTTTCCAGCAGGCCCTCGATCTCGCGGAGTTGCTGGTCCATGGAGCTATCAGGTGCATTCGCGTGACGTTAGTCGCGCGGCAGCCACGCGAAACACAACCGACCTTCCGTCTGAAAGACGGAAAATGAGAAAAAGTCGGCTGTCAGTGGTTGACACCAGTCTGGTGCCTTTATTTACTTAATTATTGTTGTATCCTTGAGATACACTTATCTGGAACTCTGAGTACTCTTCTTACTGCTCCCTTTGTCAACAGAGAGGTTCACGTCTGCGTGCGCAAGGTAGCAGAATATAAAGGTTTATTAGTCGAATATGCCCGCTACACAAATGAAGACGGCAACGGGCTGGCGGAAGCGGCCGGAACTCCGGAAGCTCGACGACCCTCGGCGACGACCTTGCTACGACGACCCCTGTGGGTCTCGGCAGCAAGATTATATGCGCCCCGTTTCCCGCCGGTCCTTACTTTGACCTGCCTTCGCGAGTTACCACCCCGCCTACGCAGGTGGTCATCGGTTTTCTACTAACCGGCAACGGGCGCGCTACACTAGATCACCACTGTGACCGTCCAGACATAACAATTATATTCCTGCGTTGGCTGCAGACTTATATGGAACGATGTTGTAATTGAAGTGACTGACAGCTTCTAACTATCCAATTCGTCTTACAAGGGTGCTGTGTCAACAGTACGCCAGAACGGCAAGAACGAATAGAATAGGAAGACTTTCCGGCCTCCAAATACTAGCAGAACATGTTTTTGTTTTTGCTGCACCCTTGAGGCAAACGAGCAGTAGACACCGAAATTTGTGGTGGTTAAGGGTCCGCAGGAACGAGATTACCACGGCGACGCGAGGAACCGGCGTCGTGGAGTGGGTGGCGCAGGTAAAGGTACTGCTTCATGATCGGGACGTCGAGGGTTCGGTTCCCGAGCTACGTTGCGTTTTTGCACTTTTAACATAGTATCGGATTTCCATAGAGATTTCCATATCTGAACTTTTTTGGAATTCGACGAGGTGGAGAAGAACATTGCTGATGCATCACGAGATATCGACCTAGCAGGGAAGTTTTGCTGCGGTAAAATGTTTTCAGTACATATTCCTTGTCGACATCTCGTGATGCATCAACAATGTCTTTCTCCACTTCGCTAAACTCCAAAAAAGTTCAGATATGGAAATCTCTATGGTAAAAGTGCAAATCTATGGAATCTATGGATCTATGGAAATCCGATACTATGGTAAAAGTGCAAAAAGGCACGTACCTCGAGAATCGAACCCTCGACGTCTAGATCATGAAGCAGTACCTCTACTACTGCGCAACCAGTCCACGACGCCGTTCTTTGCGCCGCCGTGGTAAGCTCAACCCTGCGGACCCTTAAAAATCACAAATTTCGGTGCCTACTACTCGTTTGCCTCACGGATGCAGCTAGAAAAGAAAAATGTCCAGTTATATACGGAGGACGGAGATTCTTCCTATAGTATTCGTTCCTGCCGTTCCGACGAATCGTTGAGAAAGTTCCTTGTTAGAGATCTACGAGACCTCCGAAAAACTGAATGCGCTGGTGGTGTTTTCCAGTCACACAAACGGCTCCGTTTGTAAGGGGCCGAGGAAGGAACGAATAAATGAGGCTCTGGAGCGAAGGCAAACTGAGCTCTTTGAGTAAAATATTTACTACATGCTGCTGCATAGCAGTGCAGGAAGTTTTGGAATGTTACAGGAATCACTGGTATGCTTCCTTCCTTTCCAATCAGAGTGGCTTTTCATTACCTTTTGAGTCGTACTGAAAATGATAATATGTGCTGGGCGTGGTCTATCAGTAGAGTCCGCCTTGGCCGAGTTCGTGCTTTGATCTGTGCGGACGTCGCGTATGTTATCAAAGTCCTGAAAATGTAGATTAGTAAACTCGACGTCTAGGAAAATTACAAGTTCACGAATGCGGAACGTACGGCGAAACAGGAGAAAAAAGTCGGTGGTTTCGAAGAAGTGACTCTGCATAGAGAAAACAAGAGGAACAGAGCGAGAGAAAAGACAACAACAATAACGTATCGCAGAGCCTTGTATCACGAACGTGAACAGGTTGTAACTGACAATACTCGAGAGATTCCGCGAAGAGATGAAGCATATAAAGGACCTGAAAGAGGACGTTTTTCATCACGAGTTGCATGATTTGGAGCGGACCATCTTCCTGGAGCATCTCCCGCGTTGGTCGGGTGTATCCCCTTCGCCCTTCAACAATGCATATCCTCTTATTGCCTTAGATTTCAGCTGCTTATCTTGTAGTGGAACAACATATTGAGAGCTGATTCCGACGTAAAAGTAGGTGGATTGTAGAGCACGACCAGTACGCGAGAAGCACATAGACAACGAAGTATGAAAAGAAGACGGATGACGTTGATGAAACGCCACTCCGTACGAGCTGTAGGGTATGCGTAAAGAATCTGAAAACTGGACCCTCCAACGATAGGTACCCTTAGCAATCCAGCTTTCAACCTATCGCGCTAAACTATTATAGTTGTCTAAGTTAATATTCCAAATATAAATGTACTTCTTAGCAAAGAAACTATAATCGATACCGTGAGAGGCAAAAATAAGCATGAAAATTGAAGTTGAATAAATCCGCCAGTATTTATTTATTTATTTACTACGCCACTCGACGGCGTGCACCACTAGACAGTCAACTACAGAGGAAATTCTGTACAAGACACTAAATACAAGAACACAATAAAAATATGGTGAATAAAAACAGCTTCAGGAAGAAAAAGAGAAAAAAGTAACAAAAGTAACAACAGAAAAGGAAGTGAACATGTGAATACAATCATATGGGAACCATTGAGTCGTCTAGACAACGGAAAGAACGGAATAACAGAATCATTCATCACCAACTGGACAATAAGAAATTAGAAAAGCACGTTTCATAGCAGACGTTTCACTCCCCAGCAAAAACTTCAAACCACCTGAGGGAGGCTTGATTCAAAGGGCATTTTTCAATAGACGAAATAATTGTAGAAGAATATCAGTATCAAAATCAATTATTTAATAAAAAGTGATAATTTTGTGTATCTATATCAGAACCAACATAGACGGTATCAGATTTGAGAACCAGCTAACATTTTAGGTTGAACACGGTGTTATGCGTTCCAGTACGAAAACAATCAGATGTTAATCAGAACAAGTAGCAATCAAAAACGAAGAAACTGTGAGCGAGAAATGCAGCATAACCGGAAAAGCACATGGCCGGATTTAGTTCCAGTCATTGGCTGCCTTGATCTGGAGAATGAATTGAAACTCGTAGTGCTCGCTCTAGAAAGAAGCGCTATTCTGAACGAAAATCTTTCAAACTATACAGCGGCTTCGGCAGATCTTCCGGTTTCGGGAACCGGAGAGACGAAGCGCCGCTGCATGAATGCAATTACGCGCTCAATCTATTTTATGTCAATACATCATCAAAAAAGTCATGGAAATGGAATGAAGGAATGAAAGAGAAAATCAATAAGAAATAGATGGCAGAAAGAAAGAAACTAAGAAAAGAAGATAAACTAAACTGACGAACAATACCAACGTCAGTTCTGTTACACTATTGGGATAGGTCGGTGTTCTGCTACTTTCGATCTTCACCGAAGGAAACAAAATGATACTTTAGCGCCATGGAATTAAAGGTAATGAGATGAACAGCAGGCGTCATGGAGGTATTTTCGAGTCGCATTAACAACATTAACGCATAGCTTTATTCCTTACATTGAGACAGTGTACTACTGCAAGTTCGGTTTGACTATCTCAGTTCCTATGAAAGCATCATCGAATGGAAGCATAATGAAATCCTAGGTATAACGGGAATCTATACCGGACTCCTTGGTGCTTCCTTCTGAATAAGTTTCTCGGATATGATTTCCTCATTCACTCGGAATCACACCATAGCTATAATGATTGCCAAACCAATCTCTACACCAATATCACAATGAAGTTATCTGGTTAATTTCCTGTTCAGTTAATTTGATGTAAAACTTTTTAGTCTAATTGTACGGTTGTTGTTTACAGTCTCCCTGTATTTAGGCTTCTGAATTGCAGCATAACATAAGACCTTACCGAATTGCAGTCCATGCTGATATCATGACTTACTTTGTCTTACCAGTATGAACGATTTTAATGGCGCACTTTTTGCATAAATAAATAACATTTTAATAATAATAATTTAACAGTACTTGCACCAATCACATTTTTTATTCTTCCTTATTATTCAAGTGGGCTGACTTTGCTTCTGACCAGGGGACTGCCTTAGGTACGTCTGAATGGTGAAAATGAATCTCACCACGAAAATCTTCGTCCTTCAATTAATAGACAGATATGTTTCATTTTTGTAAAGTCTTTAACCCAAGAAGCTAGGGGCCCTGAAAGTCCAATATTTAGTTGAACAGCACGCACCTCACACGTTTGTGCGTGCCCTCCGTAAGAGGTAAGAGAGGTGATGAAAGATACCGGTGCAAGCGGCTCAGTGGCGCAGTGGGAAGTGGGGGTGAATCAAAGGCACAAGGTGATGTGTTCGATCCACCTGTCTTCCTGAATTTTTTTGCGTTCTTTAATGTCCATTTCTTGTTTGGTATCTATCACCTTCCCAAGTTTTCCTACACGTATATTCTGCTACAGGCTGCCAAGTACGTGCTCCATAAGAGCTTTTCAACGATTGCTCCCCCCCCCCCCCCCTATATACGACACTTTGTATTTTCCGCAGGTTTCTGATAGGACCCTTGACTACATGTGGAATGGACCTTCCCAGCTAGACAAATAAAGCAATTACGAGAGCATATGATAGCACCATTCGACAAGTCGAGAAGGGGTGTCCAGTCGGTTTCACCTAGCGTGTGCCCCACGCGTTCAAAGAAAGGCAGGCGATCATTGCACGAGTCCAGTTGTATCCTACTGCCCGTCGAAGGTGTACAACTGTACACATTGATGATGACGAGCAAGTAGGTATGTATGTTTTTATGTTTATTACATGGGTGGCCATGTATTAGGTTGTAACGGAATAAATGGCACTGAACCACTGTAAATTTAAACAGTTATTATCTCGGCTTGTAGGCAAGTTTATTAATCGAGATAAAAACCATCTGATTCTACACATCTTTGCCAACGTGACACAAGCTTTTTTATCCCAGTAGCATAAAAATCAGAAGTTCTGGAATTGACGAAATCTTTGAAGGCACTTTCGGCATCCTGTTGGTATTTGAATATTTTCCCTACCAAGAAGTCGCCAAGATGCTTGAAGAAGTGGTAGTCTGTTGGGGAGAGGTCGGGAGAAAACGGAGGATGTGGTAGAGTTTCAATGCTCAGCTCATTCAATTTCTGCAACGCCATTCGTGCTACATGGGGGCGAGCATTGTCGTGCAGAAGGAGAACTCGCCTTCGGTTTACCAAGGCCGACCGGATATCCTTCAACTTTTTCATCATTTCTTCAATTTCAATGCAGTACTTCTCTGCCGTGATGGATTCACCGGGAGGGAGGAAGCTGTGGTGAATAATTCCCAGCGAACACCACCATACTGTCACCATTACTTTCTTTTGGTGCAATTCCGGCTTCGCAAAAACCTTGGGGCTCTCATCGCTGTCCACAGACTGTGCCGATCGTCGCCTGTTGTCGTACATTATCCAATTCTCGTCACAGGTTACGATGCGATCAAGGAATGGGTCCGTTTCATTCCGTAGAAGCAGTGCGGACGAGATGTCATATCGTCGGTTTCTTTGCTCCTCAGACAGCTCGTGAGGCACCCATCTTTCCAGCTTTTTGGTCTTTCCAATTTCCTTCAGATGCCGGGCAGCTGTGTTGTGACTGACGCCAAGAACCTTCGCTATCTCCCTGGTACCTTTGTGTGGATCCTCCTCTACCACAATTCTCAGCTTGTCCTCATCAACATCACTATGCCTCCCACGACCTTCATGTTCTTCCAAGCTCTCATCTCCATTCCGGAACTTCTGATACTAACGACACGCCGTCCGAATTGTGGAACATCCTTGACCGAATGCGGCGTTGATCTTCTCGTCCGCCTCCTTAGCTGTAGTGCCCAGCTTGAATTCATACAAGTAAATGCCTCGGATTACCCTTTTGTCTATCTGCAAAAAAGTCAATAAAACTCTAAATTTTTCCCACTTTTACATAGAAAATTTGGTACTCTCCGATAGAGCAAAGTTTGCGCTTCTAAATGATATGCCACATGTTACGGTTTGTTCTTGATCAAACGCGTAAAGACGCGCCAAAAGATGGCGCGAGCCAGTGCCATTTAATTCGTTACAACCTAATAGTTATCCAGCTGCTTCTTCAATGCGCGAATGCATGCGACCTGCTGCTTTTGCTGAACTTACCCAATTCTGTGTCTGCTCTGTTCACAAAAACGTAGGTATTGCAGTCCCAACAGGATAGCAGGTCACATTCTATCGACTCGGTAGACGGTGGCACGTTGGTCTTAAAATTTACTGGTGAGCCGACCACACTTAAAAAAGTTTTAAGCATACACAGATTTCTTATTGCTGATATGGGTGCAGAGATATTTTTTCAAAAAGTTGATTACGATGATTTGTTGTGATATGAGTGTACGCTCCCTGGATATGCGATTGTCATCGGTAAATCTAAAGCGGCACTGTTACGCCTTTACAACCACTAGCTCATTGATCGAGGTCCAGAAGGGGTAGAATAAAATTCCATCCAGGCTTTGCCTAACGGGTTATTTGCGGCGCTGATCACAAATATGATATCCATTTTTGAAATATCGGCCGATTACGGTAATTTGTCACGTGTGCATGCGACCCCATAGTAGTCTTTGAGGGTCCATAGCTCCGTAGGTTCTAAGACATTGCAAAAATATTACGTTGTCCCATAAGTCCCCGCCGTTTCTTCAATGATTCATTGAGGGTTTGGCCGGCGGTCTCTTGCATAGCGCTATAAAGCATTCGGAAGGGAATGATTTGCTCTATCAGAGCATGCACTGCATTTCTTTTTTCATCCAGAATTTTGTCAATTTTTAGGTCGTTAAAGTGAAAAGTGGTGAAAAAGTGAAAAGTGGCCATCTGCGCAGTGCTTTTCTCCGCTCAGGTTTAGAATTTTTGCGCAGTTTTTTATAGCACTTGGAAGACAATGTTCTGCACTACAAGAATACGTGTTGGTCCTATTTGCCCATTTGTCCTTTATTGATTTTTAGGTCATCAAATTGGGACGTCCGAAGGAGAAGATTTATTTTTACCGACAGCTCCTGCTCTGTGGCAGGACTTTTCTACTTGGTCTTATATGTCGTTCAGAAGAGAATGTCTTGCTCTCTAGGAATTTGTGTGGTGCTTATTGGCTCATGCTGGTTTCTGTCGAATATCAACAAAATTCCAAAAAGAGAAAAACCATCTTCACCAACATCTCCTTCGCCTTGCACAGTCTGTCCTGCTCAGTTTTATTTCTACGATACTCAAACGTGGATGTCTTGTTCTATCAGAACGTATGATTTGTTTTTCGGCCATTTAAATTTTTGCTAATTTTCTGATCATCAAGATGGAGTGCCAGATCGACAAGGATGAACACTTCCGGCAATTGCATGACCTAAAAATCAATAAAGGACGAATGAGCAGATAGGACCAACACGCATTCTTGTAGTACAGAACATTGTCTTCCAAAAGCTAAAAAAACGGGAGGCAGTCGTTAGTCCCGACTCGGATGCGCACTGACGATGCCGACAGTGCCTGCGGAGTCAATTAGCGTCGACTCGCACAGTGCCACCCGCCGCTTCGCGACGATCTCCAAGGCAGCCCTCGCCGCAGTGCGATGGTGACCTAGCCGAGCACGGCAGCCAGCAGATCAGGGATGAGCGGATTAACCGTTATCCGTTATCCGTTATCCGGCTTCCGGGGGGTTTTGCCCTATCCGTTTTGTTGTTCGTTATCCGGCGATTTTGGGCCGGATAACGAATAACAAATCAGCTGTATCTTAGCTTTCGACGTGGTGATGGGTGGACCATGCACAGGATCCTTCACGGTCGTGAGAATGGTCGTCAGAAACAACAGAAGTATTCAAATCTGGAAGGATTAATTGAAGTTTCTTCACTACATAGTTTTAAAAATATCTAACTTCCATCCTTCCAGAAGGCCCGCTAAGCCTGTACCATACTTGTATGAGGCCTACTTAGCACAGCATTGTTCATTTATCTCAAGTCATGTGCTGACCAAGAAGGCATACAAACTGCTACTAGCAATCGTCAAAAGTGGAGAGCCGCATCCTGGGAAGAATTTTTTACCGCCGATCTTTCCATCGTATCTTTTGTGGTTACACGATTGCTGTATGCTCGATTTGATTGCAGGCGGTAATGGTACGTTTTTAGCCATATGCTTTCGTGAATTATCAACAAATACTGCAGTGCAGCAATGAATACTAGCAAAAGAAATCGGATAAATCTAAATTCATAGAGTAAGCAACTTCTCTATTAAAAAATTTTAGGGGAGCAATAAACTACTAAACAAACATCATCGTGGGTGCTGAAGACTTGTAGATTTGTTTTAATTTGTGACTTTTTTGTGAAACTTATCTGCAACATAGGGAACACCTCCGTTTTGGGCTGGGTCGGATATTCTTCCTCAGATCCAGAAGGTCTGGATGTCATAACTCTTTGAATGTGTGTTTGCCGCACACAGTTGCTTGCAGTTAGTACTCAAAAGTTAGTATTTTATCCATCCCAGATAATTCCACATTGGATCTTGGGGTTCTATCGAGCAGCGACAACAATAGTCGTTCACACCATGTGCAGGGCAAGATTGTTATGTGAAGTTTGTTTGACTGGATGTCTCCTGCTTTCTCTTCTTTCCAGAGACATCGGAAGACTTACTCTTCCAAGGGCTACTCTTTTTTTCAACTGCTCTAATTGAAAAAAGTTCAGCGCAGAGTAAGACTGATAAATAAGACAATCCAACCGACCCCTTGGAAACAGGTGAAAGGCGGGTATGTTGCTATCGCTTGTCTTCCTACGGATGGGCAGAAAACGCCATAGAGCGTCGTCAATGTGGCGACTGAAAAACGTTTAAAAAACAGTACTAAAATCTAGAAGTGTTATAAATTATCAGTGCTTCAAGTCCTGATCCGTTGTTGAAATTAGTGCAATTTAAAACGTATTTTAATTTTTGTTGTTTGTTCGTTATCCGTTTTTCCGTTATCGGGTCATTTTCGGGCAAAATTATTCGTTATCCGTTATCCGGTTTTTAAAATTTCATTATCCGCTCATCCCTGCTGCAGATCGACCGCGACCCCACTGAGGACGAACTTCACAGATCGACCAGATTTACAATTACAGTAGATTATTTATTTAGAGGGTTTACAAAGTCAACGTAAGAGTCGTAGTGATGCGAGACCTACACACTTTCATATCAGAATTTCGAGCTCTACCTGATGGGCTGTACAAGAACGCTTGAAAATTCCTCTGTAGAGATATTTTATTTATTTATTTAACTGCGTCTATTTTGATGCAGGCTTCGAGACAAGGGTTTCACAACAATTAGGCACGAATGTTGTATACTTTATCATCAAAATTCTAAGCTCTATCTGTTGGGCTGTACAAGAATGTTTAAACATTCCTCTGTGGAGATGTATTGCAGGCCTCCGGATAAAGACTGCACAAACAATGCAAAAAAACTCCAGGACATAGGCTTGGAGGCGAAATGTTCACCGATGCCTAAAACAACGGTGCTCCTCCTCAGAAGTTTTTCTTCATTCATGAAGGATGCAACTTTATTCTACTGGCATGACTCTGGAAGAACAACTTGATATGTTGCATGATAAAATCCAATTACCATGAATTTTTACTCTTACCTATTCAGTCTTAGTCTCGAGAAATATCGTGCTGGGTATCACAAAGGTTCATAAAGATGGCGAGGATCTTAGAAAAACCTGAGAAATATTATGAAAAAAACTGAAACAGGATTCTGCTAGAAAGGCTCTCTAATAAATGGATTGTTCGCGCAGTCTTCATCCGGAGGCCTGCAATATATCTCCACAGAGGAATGTTTAAGCATTCTTGTACAGCACAACAGATAGAGCTTAAAATTTTGATGATAAAGTATACAAAATTCGTGCCTAATTGTTGTGAAACCCTTGTCTCGAAGCCTGCATCAAAATATCTCTACAGAGGAAATTTCAAGTGTTCTTGTACAGCCAATCAGGTAGAGCTTGAAATTCTGATATGAAAGTGTGTAGATCTCGCACCAGCGCGACTCTTTACGCTGCCTTCGTAAACCCTCTAAATAAGTTATCCACTGTAATTGTAAATGTGATCGATCTGTGAAGTCTCGCCCTCAGTCGGGTCGCGGTCGATCTGCAGGCTGCCGTGCTCGGCTAGGTCACCATCGCACTGCGGCGATGGCTGCCTTGGAGATCGTCGCGAAGCGGCGGGTGGCACTGTGCGGGTCGACGCTAATTGACTCCGCAGGCACTGTCGGCATCGTCAGTGCGCATCCGAGTCGGAACTAACGACTATCACCCATAAAAAACTGCGCAAAAAACTCCAAACCTAAGGGGGAGAGAACAAGTGCGCAAATGGCTACTTCTTCATATTTTCACTTTTCACTTTGACGACCTAAAAATTGGCAAAATTCAGGATGAAAAAAGAAATGCAATGCAAGTTCTGACAGAGCAAATGATTCCCTTTCAAAAGCTGTATAGCGCTATGCAAGGGACCGCCAGCGAAATCCGCAATGAATCGTTGAAGAAAACGGCGCGGACTTATGGAACAATCTAATAGTACCCACTTTTCCACTATGTGAAGGGTGGAAACTCTCATAGTGGTAGTCATTTTTGCCGTTCAGACGTACGCCTGAGACAGTTCCCTAGTGAGTTTCTAGGAGACCATGAAATATCTATTTTTCTAAAATTTGAATTTATCCAATGTTATTTTAGCGGATTGCTCATTTTCTAAGCGGGAAAACGCTTTAGGTTACAACGGGTATGTATAATATTATACAAAACAGCCAAAAAATCCAGGAAGTTAAACATCAGGGACCAGATTCATCAACGACTTACAGAGAAACGCGAATTATCGCGGCTTATCAACAGGCGATATGGAGAAATGTTGGCGTCATCAGGAATTTCGGCTGTAATTTCTCCGTTAATTCTCTGTAGGTCGTTGATGAATCTGGCCGCAGGACAGCTTCACCTAAAGAATAACAATGATGTTTGTAACGCCACGTTTGCGACCTCTGGTTAATGAAACATGACAACGTTCCAGAGAGCGAGGAATAAATCATCAGCGCTCCATAAAACACCGCGGCTACAGCAGCGATGCATTCAAAAGCTGCCTAGAACAATGAGCCTTTTCATGTGGATGCTTTCAAGTTGAAAAGGTCGTTTTTACCACTCCTGCTTCAACATGGCGATGATGCTTGATGCTGGACTCTTTGTCAACGCTTTCCTTCTTCCTGCTAGGGAAGAGAGATTTTAACTTCTCGATTCTTTAGAGAATTTTCGTCAAATTTTTGTTAAACCGATAAAATGTAGTCAAAAATTTGTTTTACAGCGCACTGTTGTTTTAAATAAATAAAAATATACTATTTCAGTCAGGCCAGACGATTTTAACAACAAACTCGACAGTTTAAACCAAACAACATCTTCCAGATCAAATCGATCGTCTTAAGAACGTGAAAAAACTTCAAATAATAAATAACTGGCTTTGACTTTCTTTAAAAATTTAAAACTCGTCCGCTTTGAACAGTGGATGCGCCGTTTGAATTCCAGCCACAAAAACGGTTCAATACTTATATTAAAGTGTAGAAAGCAATTCTTCGTTGTAGCGGTTGAAAACGCTCACGCCATGCAGGTGTGTATTTTTGTTCCTCCGACGAAAAAAAAACTTTCTTTACGCACTGATAAAAAACATTTAGGCAAAACTAGCAAAAAAGACTACCTCCAGCTCGTTCAAGTATTTACTTAGTATTTATTACTTTAACTAATATTTTTTGTTTCAGTATTTATTATTTTAATTAATTTTTTGTAAATACACTATCAAGCATGAACACATAGCGACGTACGGAGAGAGCTCATAACACGCTTACTTCATCCTCAAAAGCTACTGCTTTTTTTGTTGTTGAATAAGTCTAAACAGTTTCTTTTTCAAATTTTTGAATAAAATTTTATTAATACTTTACAGGTTCAAGTTTTAACCACTGTGTTCACTTTCATAGCGCAGACTTCTAAATTTTCAAGGATGCCACATAATGGCGATTTTTTCAAATCAGTTTTATTTTGTTTTCTTAGAGAAAAATGTTTTTTCTTAAATGTGATCATCACATATTTCTATATTTAGAACAGGTGCTGAAAATCTAACAAAATATAATTGTTATCAAATTAACGTATTTTCTTAAAACTCTTCTAATTTAGTATATTTCTTGCTAAAATGATGGAAGATTTTTGGTGAATTTAAAAAAATTCTTCAGGCGCACTCCAAATCGGGAGGACGGGAGAGAAGCAGTATCAACGAAGTCTAAAAAAATGGTATTAACTTATTATGAAAAATTCGGTAAAAATTCGGAAAATCCCTTAAAATTCTTTTATTCTTTTAGCAAATAAAAAATACTAAATAATTCTAAACAAAAAAGCAACAAAATAAAGACTCAAGCAAATAGCAAGATTAGGCAAGATTTAGCAATATTAGCGAAGGCTAAAAAATGGTATTAATCAAGTATGCTATTTATTCTTTTACCAATTAAAAAATCTAAATAATCTAAACAAAAGCAAAAAATAATAATAATTCTTCTAGCAATATCAACGGAGACTAGAAAAATGGTATTATCCAATTATGAAAAATTCGGTAAAAATTTTGGGAAACCTCTTAAAAATTCTTTCATTCTTTTGGAAAATTAAAAAAATTAAATAGTTCTAAACAAAAAAGCTGCAAAATAAAAATTCTTCTAGCAATATTAAAGAAGAATGAAAATGGTATTACCCTGATGTGCTTGCTATTTATTTTTTTAGCATTTTTCAAAATCTAAATAATCCAAACAAAAAAGCAACAAAATTGAAAATTCTTATAGCAGTATCAACGAAAACTGAAAAAATGATATTATCCTAATAGGCTATTTATTCTTTTACCAATTTAAAAAAATCTAAATAATCTAAACAAAGGCAACAAATTTTTTTAGCAATAATAAAGAAGTCTGAAAAAATGGTATTACTCTAATATGCTATTTATTCTTTTAGCAATTTTTAAAAAATCTAACAATCTAAACAAAAAAAGCAACAAAATTTGAAAAATTTCTAGCAGTATCAACGAAAACTGAAAAAATGATATTATCCTAATAGGCTATTTATTCTTTTACAAATTTAAAAAAATCTAAATAATCTAAACAAAAGCAACAAATTTTTTAGCAATAATAAAGAAGTCTGAAAAAATGATATTACCCTGATATTCTATTTATTCTTTTAGCAATTTAAAAAATCTCAATAATGTAAGCAAAAAAGCAACAAATTAAAAACTTCCTTCAGCAATATCAACAGAGACTAAAAAATAGTATTACCCTGTTATGAAAAACAGCTAAAATTTTGGCAAATTCCCCAAAAACTCTTATGTCTTTGGGACATATTTAAGACTCATTAAGAATGTTTAAAGCGTTAAATTGTTAATGGTCAAAAGTGCTCCGCCTCATTCACCGCTTTCGCAAATCTCCGTTGCGACATCCACAGGATCAGTTTCGAATTATTCAGATGCATATCCTTGCAATTCTGCTCCTAATCTGCGGACCTGCACTCATTGTCGGCAACAGAAACAGAAACAGCCATTCTGATGACCTCAGCAACGACAGCATCCATTTGAATGAGGACCTCGATCGACCCAGCTACTACCGCAGATCCCTCAACGACCTAAACGACCGTAACGCCCGTAACGCTGACAGCAACTACGACAACAACAACGAGCTCACTGTCAGTTCCGACAGCTCGGACAGCTCGTCCAGCTCTGAAACTGCTTAACGAGCAATTGTTAGATAAACGAATTACTGATATCTCTCAGTCCCAACAATCTAGATCTGAGGCGGAATTGCGCAAGTAAAGAATACTTTCAAAGACGCCTTTTCATCGCTCATAAACATAAAAACGCAGTAATCTCTTCATTTTTTAGGAAAGCCTCACAGAAAATCTACCATTCTCACGTAAAATTGGACACTTTTCACGTCAATCTGAACACTTTCCACTCCTTCCTAGATAAACGTGATGCTTCTGAAAAGTGAACGCCTTCCAAATCGAAATGAGCTCCTTACAGGTTAAACTACAGACTCTCCAAGATGGCTAGAGCAAAGTTCTTGCCTAAGGACAATTTGGGAAACTTTTGGATTACCTGCATGTATTTGTTCATTTATTATTAATACATCCACAAGGATGCGGCAACATTGATCGTAATAAAGCCGCGAAAATATTGCCCGGAAAAACAGGAACAGAAAAAACTCAGAACTTAGTTACAACTAGCGAACAACATTAAAAAGAAGGCTAGCAAGACTATGAGTGCAATTTTATCAAATTTTCATTTTTTGAAATTAAATTTATTTGACCATGTAGTGACCTACGGTGGCCAGCCGATGAGCATGTCACGTCTTTATCCTTCTCAGACAAGTCTGGTACCAATTCACCGCCTTCGGAGAGATGGAAGGCTTCGTTGGCGTGGACGGGAAATCCGAACCAGGAACCTGGTATCGGGTGCACGCCCCGGCCGCACCTCCACGACTACGCTAAATGCACCCTGCTTCCGTCAGCCTAACATCCAGAAGTTGATGATACCGCGCTCTAACGCGACTTTCCTCAGATGCGACACGTGGCGAGTGGAAGGCCCCGTTTATACTTCGACGCCGAGCGACGCGGTGGTATGGCCTATGTTACACTTCGGCGATGCTGTGTTGCACGGGCTGCTACGCACTGCGTAGCAGTCCGCGTAACACTGTCGCCGACATCGGCGACAACAGCGTCGTCGAAGTATAACATGGGCCTATGGTGGCTATATTGATTGAGCGGCGCGATCGATCAATTTGGCCTCTTTACGTGCCGTCGCTTCGCTCAGCGTCAGAAGTATGAACGGGGCCGAATGCGTTTCCGACGCTTTTGTCGCCTGTGCTGGTTGGACGGTGTGGCATGTCCGATATGTATTTTACAGTGGTTTCTGTAAAGTCTTTAACAGAAGGTCATAAATCAGCCTAATGCGCAAGATAAGGGTTGTCGGTATGTCACCTCCCACGTCTGCTAAAACCCTTGAAAAAGCCGAGATTGAATTTAATACATATGCTGATGATCCAAGATTTACTAGTCAATATCAAATGATGTGGATATAAAGCTACTGAAGGACTATTGACAAAGGATAAAAGGCAAAATACGGCGTTACTCAATCCCTCTTAGGATGCGCCACGACTTCTACATTTACTAGATGGCGTGGAGGCGAGTTGAATGCGTATTTGGCCATACAATGACTTGCGGTACTAAGCCGATGAACAAGTCAGCGCTTTGTCGTTCCCAAACAAGTCCGGTACCAATTCACCGACCCCGAAGGGATGGAAGGTTTGGTTGGCCTGGGCGGGAAATCCGAACCAGGTGCCTGGTATCGGGTGCACGCGACAGCCCGCAATGAAATCTAGCGGTGAACAGCCAGCAGATAGGTCAGCGTTTTATATTTCGTGGAGAAGGCTGCCAGCATGTCACTGATCCCAGCTAAATGAAAGGCTTAACAATGACTTCATCGGTTGGCCATCACAATTCGCTGAATAGGCCGAATACGCATCCAAATCCCTTCCACAACGTAATTGGCCATAGAATGACTTGTGGTGGCCAGCCGATGAACAGGTCAGCGTTTTATTCTTCCCAGACAAGTCTGGTACCAAGTCACCGACCCCGGAGGGACGGAAGGCTTGGTTGGCCTGGGCGAGAAATCCGAACCAGGCACCTGTTATCGGGTGCAAGCGCAGTCGGCGCCTCCTCCCACTGCGCTACACGCGCCCGAAAAACTATCCATGGGGTTGAAAAATGATTCTCGGCATGGGAACTGCCAGCTTCAAAAGAGAAGTGCAGCTTGTGCTGCATGGGGTCATCTTCGATATACTGGTACGTACGATAGCAACAACGAAAATTTCTAGAATCCTAACTTCAGTTAGTTCCACTGCTTTAGAATTTTGAGAAACGGTCTTCAGTTCAACAATTTAGGAGCAGTAAAACATCTTTTTCAATATGCTTCTGAAAACAGAGACAGTATGTAGGTACTTCTAAAATATACTCGCATCACGGAATGGAACCGGATGAAGTTTAAACAAATATTTTGCAAAAACCTTCCAGGACGTTTGAGATGAAGTGCTATCGATAAGGTTGACAAATGATTCTCGGCATGGGAACTGCCAGCTTCAGAAGAGAAGTGCAGCTTGTGGGGTCATCTTCGACATACTGGTACGTACGATAGCAACAACGAAAATTTCTAGACTCTTAACTTCAGTTAGTTCCTCTGCGCTAAAATTTTGAGAAACTGTCTTCAGTTCAACAATTCAGGAGCAGTAAAAGATCTCTTTCAATATGCTTCTGGAAACGGAGACAGTATGTAGGTACTTCTAAAATATACTCGCATCACGGAATGGAACCGGATGAAATTTAAACAAATATTTTGCAAAAACCTTCCAGGACGTTTGAGATGAAGTGATAGGACACCAATGCAATTTCGGATTGACTTAAATATCCAGTACTTACTACCTTTAAAAAAACTTCCTCTTATCAACCTAAAATAAAAAAGCGAGTAATTAAAATACGGTTATAGCGCGAGGAGGTTAATTTTAGGAATGTGATCCTGCCCATTTGACATGGATGAAACTAAACAAAAATCTATTACTCCAAGGCAAAGAGCTCTATCCGCGCTCTATTCTTCTCATGCCTACCGCGTTTAGTTTTTAAGATCTCAAAAAAAAAATATCGGCTGCTAATTCACTACATCAGTTTAAGAGTGTTTTTGGCAGATGTATTCCTGAGCAACTAACTAGTAATTGTTATGCGTTGTAATTTAATATTAGGGGGGGGGGGCAAAAGCAATGAGACAAACTGAAAAAACTCCTTATCTCTTTATAACTCAATTACAACTCAACGATGCTTAAGAATGTATTTGCCATTAAGGGCAATGACCTTGCTGCCATCGCTCAGCCAACTTCCTGTTGCCATCCTTCCAGAACTGCTTGGGCCTGGTGTTGATCAACTGCTCGATTTGGTTGTCAAGGACTGCTTGGGTTCTTGTGTCCCTTCCGACCAGGAAGTCCTGGGGAACAAGAGGTAGTGCTAGTCGCATGGAGAGATGTCCGGCGAATACGGTGGGTGAGGCATGTGAACGTAGCCGAGCTGGGCATGCTTATCCGTGGTCACTTGTTCCCGATGGGGTGCGACCTTGTCGAAGAGGAGGACCTTCTTGAAGCGCTGCGACTGAATAAGTTCGAGTCGCAGGTCCATTTCTTCTATTTCGTTTACCATGACCTTGGACTCCATTGTCGTGCTTTTGGTAAACAGCTTCCAGTATACCGGTCCATGGGCGCAGACCCAAAAGCTGTGAAGGTGCTTCTCGCCATCTCGTCGAACGAGGGTCGGTAACAGGTTACCAAGCCTCACCCAGACTGGCTGCTTGGCAGGGTTAAGGTAGAAGACGTGCTTCTCATCTTGCGTGACTATTGAGCCTAGGCTGCACGGGGTTGGGAATTGGGCGAGATTTGCGCGACACAGGTCGACTCGTCAGATGGGGTTTCGGCATGAGACAGACTGGGGTTTTGGCATGCTTCTGGAAAGGGCGGAATTTGGTAACTTCTCAGGTGGCCTTCAGTAAGTAGCATACAAACATACAAATACGATAAACACGAAACCAGACCCCAGCCATTGGATACATGGACACGCCATGGAGAGCCTCATTACTTTTGCCCCCCCCCCCTCCCCCTAATATTCAGGATTTCTGGTTTTTGTTTCCACTTCTTGTAATTGTACTCATTTGCACGTCCAAATAATTAAATAAATATCCAATGCAATCTATGTGCCTTTATTCAACTACCAGAAAGGAGACAGAATTAAGCAAGATTTTGCAATAAAACTCCATTGAAATAAAAAGCAGATTTCCTCAAGTATTGTAGAACATCGGCCAAAGCTACGAACATGTATGTACGTAGGAAGAAGACGTCTGTGAGTCGAGCATTACGTTGATCGACACGTCAGACATTCCGAAAACGGAAAGGCCTGCCGATGGACAGAGTGCATCGCGCGGTCGACGAAAGCCATGTTCGATGACAAGCAGAACAAACCGCATCGACATTAAAGCCGGACGAAAAAGGGATTTCGGACACGATTTAACCGCACGTGCTGAAGTGTAATCCACTCCGGAATTCAACATGTGTTTTGTAACAGTAAATGTTGCTCCGATTATAGACTATTAAAAACTTGATTAAGGTAAATGTGTTTAAATAATAAGAATTAATTAATTAATTTATCTATTATTGCATAGACAAGGAGACAGGGAGACACGATTTCTCCCAAGCTATTCGCAGCGGCACTCCAGGATGCCATGAAAGACTTGAACTGGGACGATAAAGGCTACCTTGTCGACGGTAAACGGGTCAGCAACCTTCGCCTCGCCGACGATATTTTTCTCATCTCTACCAGCACGGCAGAAGTCGAGGAAATACTGAGCGAGCTCAATGTGGCAGGTATAAAGATTGGATTGGACATGAATATGTCCAAAACGCAATTTATGGTCAACCAGTGTGTGACACGGGACTCGTAAGGTTAAATGGAGTCGCTCTACAACAGGTCGACTCCTACGTCTATCTGGGAAGAGAGCTGAACATGGATAACGACCTCGCTCCTGAAATCGCCCGCAGGAGACGCGCAGCATGGGCAGCCTTCAGTTCGATTCGCGAAGTCACCGATCAGGTCAAGGATGCCGGCCTCAGGGCCTCGATATTCAACGCCTCTGTACTGCCTGCAATGTGTTACGCGACGGAAACCTGGCCCGACAACAAGACAATCGCCAGAGCAATGCAAACTACGCATCGTGCACTGGAGAGATGTCTTCTGAGGACAAGCCTTCTTCAGCAATGGCAAGAAGGCCTACGAAGCTCGGAGCTACGGGAAAGGTCGCAATTAGCAGACCCGCGGCAGTACATGAAGAAGACCAAATATCGCTGGGCCGGACACCTGCTTCGACGAAAGGACGATAGATGGAGTCTCCGTGTCACAGAATGGCTCCAAAGAGACCATAAGAGACCACTGGGACGACCTCTAACGCGATGGACAGACTTATTCTCAAGATCCTTCAAAGAACGGAGTCTGCCTCACTGGATGCAAGCTGCCAGAGATCGAGCGGTCTGAAAGAGTTGTGGTCCCCGCTGAGAAGACCTCCAGCCGACAAATGACCATCAAAGTATCAAAGTAGTAATTCATAAAGGTGCGCTCAAGTATCATAGAGGAAAAAACAGCCGATTACAAATCGTTTGATGACAGTCAAAGAGAATAGCGAGGACGGTTCCTGGAAGCTAGAGTTCAAATCTAGACATCATGAGGATGCCTAATTAAAAAATTATTGCAAATACTATTCCTCTCTGAAACAATGCTTACCTCTCAAGCAAACTTGGCCGCACCAATATTACAGCATGCTTCAGCTAACACCTCCAGAGCACTTTGTCTTCCGGATCCACTCTCTCGTAAGTGCAAAGTCTAAGCCGTCAAAGCCTCCTAAGCACAGAGAGATGACAAATAACATCGAAACCCGATCGCCGCACAACCGACGTTCCCTTAAGAGATCGGAGAGCGAAAATTTTCGGCAGTTGACCCATGACCATTGTTTTAGGAGCACAGATATGGCGAGCTGAACCTTATGTAAGATTGAGTGAGCATTTAGAATTTGAAGGACGTAGAGAATTGTAGGGACCGCTGGGTGAGTTCCAAGGGTTACTTGACCACTTCCCCCACTTGCCAATGTCTACCTTTCCGTTTTCTTCATTGTATTGGGTGCAAAGTTATTTGCTAAAGCTTTAGCACAAGTATAAAAAAAATAACCACGCAAGAAGTCACACTTACTCCCAACGATCATCCTTTCTTATGAAAAAGTTGAGTTCCTTGTGTAGTGAGAAGTGGTTGCTACAAGATGAAGAGAGAGATCGATTTGTGGATCGACTTCAGAAGGCAAAAACAAAAGAATTGGGAGAGAATCGCTTCTACCTCCTTACAGAGAAGATGACCACCGACCGGTGCTCTTCTCGGACCATTTCTTACTAATTACACCTAAAGAGCTGAACCAGTTGTTAAAAAATTAACGTAAATTAAAAACAACATGAAACACCAGTTAGCATGACAGCAATAGAATTTATCGAATTTTAAAACTTTTGCAGATTAAAATGTACAAAACGTTTTGCTGCCTAAGATGCAAAATAGTAAATAGTTGCATACCTTATAAAAATTAACATGTAAAAGTAGGCGAATATAAAAGTCAAATAAAGCCAAATAAAGAAAAGAGTAAAGTATAATACAAAGAGTGAAGTTCATTCAAAACAGTAACATTATAGTGGTAGAATATATTATATTTAAAATAGTTGTAAATGTCGTGTCGCATGTCGAATAGGTGTGCTAAAAAATACCACAAAACAGAAAAGACTATTTTGTCAAACAACGTTTAAGTAAGATAACTTTTAAAACTATTAAAAGCCTTTTAAAACATTTACAATTTATTCAGCTTTCGATATTCCTTGTTCAAATCGGAAAGTGTGGACTCAGAAGAGCTCTTTCGAAGCTCAAAATTGGCGCTATGACTGTTGTAAAAAAAAACAAAGAACACAATTGCACTTGGGTAGAATGTCTGGAGTTCTATGAAAAGTGCGCAGGCCAGCTTTGGCATGACGTATTTCGTAGAAGAAATCGAAAAAAGCACGAAGACAGAGCCTTAGCATTGATTGGCAATCCATAAATAGGTGGAAGCTTGAAAAATTCTGTAAAGTGGCTAAGAGAGGTAAATCCAAGATTGAGCACTGCATGGTCTGAAAAGGTAGCTCAAAATAAGAATGTTTACATCGAGCACTTGCCCAGAATAGGGAGGGGAGGGAAGAAGAAAGGCAGAACAAATGAGGCAGGCAGTAGACCACACAGTAGAAACAGGCAGAGACACATTTCATCTTGCTCATCTGCAAGGAGCCACTCCTCAACAGTGGTTCAGTGTACCAAAGACAAACCGATCTACGATCTCTAGTGCACGAAGACCTACTGCATTCATCAATAATTTCTATAGATGAATTTACAGCCCAAAGTGGGTCTGTACACATACTTTTTGGTTGTCTTCTTTGTGTTACTCTTGAGCCGTCCGCCGTGCATTCCCTACACGATCCCGCCCGCCGCCCACTTCCCGAACTGCCAATGGCGCCGCAGTTTGCGGATTCGTTAATTCGCGTTCGTCGTTTTCGTCCAAAAACCTAACAGCTGATAGGAGACGATTGGAGAACGTTATCTCGTGGGGAACTCCGAAGTCATTTTTTAGTCGGTTTGGTTGTGGAGACAGATGAGGGAAGGAGAACGCCCTCATCGGGTGCGTTACATTAGGTGTCTCCCACTACAGTAGAAGGTTGATAGTCGTTAGTCCCGCCTCAGACGCGCACTGACGATGCCGACAGTGCCTGTGGTGCCAATTAGCGTCGACTCGCACATGCCACCCGTCGCTTTGCGACGATCTCCAAGCCAGCCCTCGCCGCCGTGCGATGGTGACCTAAAAACACTAGAACAGGATTCTCCCAGGAAGGCTCTCTACTAAATGTATTGTTCGTGCAGTCTTTATCTGGAGGCCTCCGCCAAAATGTCTCTACAGGGAAATTTTTAAGCATTCTTGTACAGCTCTTCAGGTAGGCCATAAAATTTTCATTATAAAGTCTACGAAATTCGTACCTAATTGTTTGTGAAGCCTTTGGCTCGAAGCCTGCGTCAAAATATTTCTATAAAGGAATTTTCAAGTGTTCTTGTACAGCCCATCAGATAGAGCTCGAAATTCTGACATGAAAGTGTGTAGGACTCGCACCAGTACCACTCTTTGAACTGCCTTTGTAAACCCGCTAAATAAGTTATCCACTGTAATTGTAAGGCCTATGTCATACCTTCGCTCACCCCGAGCGAAGGCGACGAACAGAGCGATGAGCGAAGTCTCTTCGCTAGCTTGAAGCTAGCGAATAGGCGCGCAGTTAATAGCGTTGTGTGCAGCTGCGTCGTAGCATCGCTACCGATGCTGGCTGACGCTCTGCTCAGCTCAGCGACGCGGTCGCATCGGTAGCGATGCCGTATCGCTCGAAAGTATGAAACCCCGCTAGCGAGGCTTCGCTAGCGGTGGATCGGACAACTGCTACAGGCGTCTGCCCCTCCACAACGTCTGATACCGTCCCTTCCCCAATAGCGAAGAGCGATGGTATGACATAGGCCTAAATCTGATCGATCTGTAAAGTTTGGCCTCTGTGAGGTCGCGGCCTGCAGGCTCCCGTGCTCGGCTAGGTCACCGTCGCACGGCGGCGAGGGCTGCCTTGGAGATCGTCGCGAAGCGGCGGGTGGCACGGTGCGAGTCGACGCTAATTTGCACCACGGGCACTGTCGGCATCGTCAGTGCGCATCCGAGTCGGGAGTAACGACTGCCTCCCACTGTAGAAGGCGGAGCGAAGCGCTCGATTACCGTAGGCTGACCGGGTGCGGCGCCGGCCTCGGACGAGATTTCACGACGAGGTGAGACGAGTATAGTAGACCGCATGCTGCTGCTGTGGAGCAGATGTCGTATAATGATATTTCTGAGATTAAAAGGACAAAAGGGAAAAAGGGACAAGACATCAAGTTTCTTCCTTT
Source organism: Heligmosomoides polygyrus bakeri (assembly GCA_947359475.1). NCBI lineage: Eukaryota > Metazoa > Nematoda > Chromadorea > Rhabditida > Heligmosomidae > Heligmosomoides > Heligmosomoides polygyrus. The sequence continues at coordinate 11,765,302 of OX375866.1, forward strand.
CTATACTTCCTTAAGCGGCTTTCACACTGCCGCTGCAGCTGTTACAGCAACGAGCAACGAAAAAGGGGTGGAGTTCGATGCTTGCTAGCCGCAAAGCGTAGATAAGATAATGAGATAAGACCTGTGATGTGCCTCTGTTGACGAGCATCAGCAACAAGAAATGATGGCGATCATTCTATTAGGTTTGTGCATAAGTTCTCGGACATTTGATCCCTCCTGAATTGAAAGCGTATTTTCCCGCCGAATTTCTCACATGTATCAACGCTAAATGATCGATCGATAGAGAAAGGAAAGGGCTACAAAACCGTTCCCAACATTTACTTCTGCGTTGTTAACGTCAGCTATTATGGCTAAGCAATTCATCCCAACTGAGACGCATATTCGGCACGTCATGTTATTCCTGCAACAATCTGGCCTCAATGCCAGCGAATCGTATCGTCGCCTGAAGGATGTTTACAACGAGAGCGCTACTGCTCGAAATACTGTGTACCAGTGGTTCTCGAAGTTTGCAGTTGGTGAATTCTCCGTTGAAGATAATGAACGAGAAGGGCGCCCGATGACACTGGATTTGGATGGCAGAGTAGAGTGGAAGCGGACCCATACCAAACCACTCGCGAACTATCAAGCACTCTTGGTGTTAGTCACTAAATTCGAGGATTGAAGTCGATTGGCAAGGTGCAAAAATTGGGTCGCTGGATACCTCACGACTTGACACAACATGACATGGATCGCAGAGCCAATGTCGCTCTGTCTCTCCTTACCCTCAGACGTGCCCACGGATGGCTGGATAACCTTGTCACCGGGGATGAGAAGTGGATACTCTACTCTAACTATCACCGGCGTGCACTGTGGGTTGACGCAACTGGAGAGGCAGAGGACGTTCCGAAACCCGACCTTCACGTGAAAAAGGTGATGCTATGCATTTGGTGGAGCGTTCTTGGCGTAGAATACTGGGAGCTGCTGGACGAAGGAACAACAACGGACTACGGATGGACCGTTCTTCCACATCCACCTTACTCACCAGATCTCGCTCCTTCTGGTTATCATTTGTTTTCAAGCCTTCAACGCTATTTGGACGGCCAGCAATTTAGGAACCGAGAGGATGTCAAGGAGGCACTGCTCACATTTTTCGAATCACAACCGGCCGCGTTTTGGAGAAAAGGCATCCATGACTTACCACCACCTTGGCGAAAGACAATTGATATAAAGGGTGGTTGCCTCAAATAATTTGATATTGTTGTTCGTATGTTGTGATAATAAATATTTCATGCCCAAATGTCCGAGAACTTATGCACCAACCTAATATGTTCCTGAGCCCACGCAACTGTTGCGCAACCGATGCCGGTGTTGCTGATGCGGGGTTGCGGCAACAGCAGTGTGAAAGCCCCTCTCGTTGCACTTGTTGCTCCTTTGCGTCTCTGAAGTATGCTTCATTATTACGGCATCGGTTGCGCAACAGCAGCAGCGGCAATGTGAAAGCCGCTTTAGTTTACAACAGTTTCAAACATTTCGCTCAGGCCATATTCTCCTTTCAACTTTTCCTATGTGTTTTTTTCTTTTACTTCTTTTGTAGTTTGCTAGTTTACTAGTGTGTGGATGTGGCTAACTCAATCCTCATTGCCTTCGTGAAAGTGTATCATATGGCAAACCAGGAGTCACTCTGCGTCCCAAGGCGAAAAAAATTAAAATGCGAAAACTAGAGGAACAAAGAAAAAGGACAAAAAATGAATAAAGACCTCAATCGCCACCCTACGACAGAAAGTCTGCTCCGCGGAGCACAGTTTGCTTTTTTCATCCGTTATACCTCGTCCAAGCGGGGCTCATCCACTCGCCAAGCTACCGTAATCGGGAGCGGAGGCGGGCGGCGGCATGCTACCGTAACTGAGGGAGACACCTAACGTACGAACCCGGAGAACGCGAACGATGCCTTAATACTGAGCTGTCTGGTGGGACTTGAAGAAAGCCTTGGCGCTGCAGCTGAAAAGCATTTTTCTCCAAATATGCTGTACAACATTCTGTCTCAAGAACGAAATCTCTGCTCAGTATAGAGGTGCCATATCAAGGGAACTGAATAGCAACGCGTTGCCTCCATGTGATGTTTTTTTGCATAACGCTATTTTACTAAATTACGTCAAAATGTCGCGAAATCTTCTTGTCTCATTCAGAAGGCCTGCAAAAATGTATTCAATCTAGGTAGAGGAATGACGAACTGTTAAGAATTTCCTGAATATATCTGACAGTGTATACGGAATATCAATGACCGAAATGACAATAGGCATCGAGCTCATCGATTTCATAACGAAAAGAACGTGTGGCATACAAACGAATGAAACAATCGTAGAATCCAGAATTCTTTGCTATATATACATAGCCTTGGAATAGATGTAAGCCAAGTAAATCTTTTTTTAAACCATCTTATATGCACATACAATCGTGCTCAGTGTTCCCTGTTCAGCAGCAAAATTGGCCCGCATTGGACACGCTGCAATGGTGGGCGTTGCCTGGACGCCATCAGCAGATGAATTCTATTATATAACAGGACAATATGACTTTTTTCTGATCCCGTATCATAGAATACTCCTGTTTGTTCGTTTCTGTTTTGTATTGCTTGCATATTCTGCGTCCCTTCTCTTGCCATAAAGGCAGCTCCTTTTGTCTTCGCTTTATTTGGTTTTCGTTCGAAGGTCTCTCTTCCCGGAAAATATATTAGGTAGTTGCGTATGAAACGACCTATTTTGCTACCTCGAACTCTGGTCGATTTTTCGTGGCTACGAATGTTCCCGTTTCAGCCATTGTATACAGCTTTCTTACATTAGTTTTTGCGGCATAATTGAATCTCGCAGAGGTTTTGTCGTCGTTTTTACAGTATGGATTGACGTGATATTCGGGTGCTCTACTTCTATGAAATGAAAAGTGGACACAACGCCAGGCGGCCGCAGCTCGTAACATTAGCGCTGCATCCGGGGAGTATTTCACTAAGGAACGCACAATTCGCCACTGGTTCGAAAGGTTTCGATCTGGAGATGAAAGTCTCGAAAGTGAAGACCGAGGTAGGCCGCCGTCATTCCTTGACGACGGCCAACTTCGAAGCCATGGTGGAAGCGGATCCGCGTCAAACTGTGAGAGAGCCAGCACAGCATTTCGTCGTCGGTGGCAGCACTATCAGTCGCCACTTAAGCGCGATCGGAAAAGTAAAGAAATTGAATGAATGGATCCCGCACGAACCGACCGCCGGGCAGGTGCTGAGGCGCCACCACCTGTGTTTCATTAAGGCTGCGCAAAGAGGGCTCTAGGAGAGCCTTTTTTAGACAGGATTGGAAAATGGATCCTTTATGACAATCGTCGTTGCTCTGCACAATGGCTGGACAAGAATGAGAGTCCAAAGGAGGGCTCCAGGACCTAACTCCAACGCGACGTCGCGGCGCTGAAAAGCGGACGTGCGCTCGGTGACGCATGGTTAGCCGCGGAGCACGAAATGTTCCCAGTGTTTAAGCTCCCAGACCACATTTCTAGCAAGAGACTTAAGATCCCACAGAATGTGGTAGGCAACAGTCTGCAATAGGACAATTGATCCGAGAATGGGTGATAGTGACCTTTTTGCGTAGCATAACCATAATCACGGCTAAAAATTGACCGAAGAAGTTGTAGACGGCAAGTACTGATGCCAGAGTCCATCCACATTACCAGGATTCTTGTATAAACTGTCGCTGATCGTCCCATTGAAACTACATTCATACACCATCTCCAAGAAACGTTGAATTGAGGCAAGAGCGTGCCGCGTGTCCCTGTAGAAAGTGTTTCTAGCCGTCGGAAGCATCGGACCGCGACAACTCGTCCAATTTCGTCGCGCACCGTGCGCGACCCCAGGGGGTTCGCGCGGCGTTGGAGTTGTGTCTGCCCACACCAAAGGAGATGCCAAAACCATGCCCTATCTGAAGAAGACCACAGTGACCGTACGGTGGACAACTGCTGGCATAGTTCATTACAAGTTCTTTACGACCGATGAGGTTCACAGCGGAGAAGTACTGTGCCGAAATCGAAGTGATGCACCAGAAGTTAATTGAAGAACAGTGGATTTGGTCAGTCGAAGAGATCCAATCTTACTGCATGACAACGCAAGTCTGCACGTTTCAAGAATTGTTGTCCAGAAACTGAATGAATCGGAATACGAAACTCTACCACATCCAACACATTTACCAAATTCGTCCCCTACCGACTATCATATTTTCAAGCATTTAAATCGCCATGTGAAGGCTAAAAAATTCAGCAACCAAGATGATGTCAGAATTGACTTCTTATGTCTTATTCATTCTCGTAGTTTCTGATTTTTACAAAAATGGAATGTCCATCATCTGAGCTATGTATTCTACCCAATGATGCACTTTCCATTAATAAATGCTTTCGTATGACTAGAAATGAATGCTACTCTCGAGCAAGTGCTGGATCTGTAGGTCTGTTAGCCCTAGAATAAATAGCCTAAATATCCATTATAGAAAGATTAATCGAAGACATTACTCATCTGTTTTTCATTCTTTTTTCTATCGATGGATGGATGTGCTAGATGGATAACTCTTCTTCCTGTTAGACTATTTTATGTCTTACAAAATCCTCGTAGTTTCTGATTTTTACATAGATGGAATGCGCGTTGGGAAAACTGCATTAATTGTAACGTTGCTTATTTCGATTCATAAAATTGCTTCCGTGCAAAGTTATGATCTGTCAAGGTTTTCCGTCAAAATTGTCCATTTCATATGCTACGACCTAATCATTTTTCTTCCTTTTTAAGTTAAGCAGCTCCCCGCTTGTTAATATATTTAACATATTAACTCGCCATTTGATGTTCTGTTATTTAGATGTGGTTCTTCACAGCTCTTCTTCTGGTTGCTGTTGCATCCAACGGCTCTTCGGCGTTCATGTCCGAACCTGTGCACTGGAACAACGCCATCTACAACCCATTCATGCGACAGTACGACTCGCTCTACAATAACCTTCGTGGTGCCCAAGCATGGCGGCAGTACTGGCCTAATTATCATATGATTCCTTTCACAGTGAGCCCGATACACCAGATGATGAAGGACGGTAACCTTAGGTTCCCTAACTGGAAGCGTCAGCACTATGTGCAACCCACCGAACACGTCGACATAAACAGCGACAACAACAACAACAACTACAAGAGCAACAACGACTTCAGCGTTATCAACGAGGTTTTCGGTAGCACCTCCATTAGAACGAACAACGCTGGCAGTACGCCCTCATCACACACCTCACACAGCTACGATGGCTTCTAACTGTATCAATTTTTGATTCTCATTTGTTCGCGTAGCAGCCGAGTAAAAATTGGCCAAAATTACTTTCAACAGCAAGAAGATGTCAGCAACAGATCCGAAACGTTGTCAGAAATTAGAATATGCAAAGCAGCGCTGACAAATAACTAGAGGTTTCACACGACATAGAGCTATGCTCGATAGGCAATAACAGTATGATATGGTAATGTTCGTGTTCTACTTGAAGCATTGTGTTGGTGCATTCTTGTGCGTGTATTGATAACAAACAAGCAAATAAACAACAATGCTCAAAGCTTTATTGGTGGCTAACGTTTTGGCTGGATCGCCTTCTTAAGATCCTGAAAGGGTCAGGTCAATTAGGAGTTACCCCACCAAACATCTCTTCAACCCCTACAAGGAAGGAAAATAAAGGAGCATCTGGATGGCAAGGAGAAGCTTAGGGCATCCACTGTCCTAGGCTACCACAGGATCAATTCTCATGGAGGGGAGGATTTTGGAGTTGAGGTGAGGATTCTAGGACACGAGGTTCAGACGTCGGCGCGCAAAGCCCTTGAGGCGTTCTGGATCTATTCCAGAGATCCCAAGGTCAACCGGAAGGGGGAATGCCTGTATATAACGTGCGAACTCAGGCCCTACCTCAGTCTCGCATTCTAATCTGGGGCCAGATTCATGAACGTTCCCGGGAACGTTGCCGGCTTCCCATGGAAACCGACCGAGGCGAGAGAGCGAGGCGGGAGAGAGCCGAGAGATGATATCGCTTATCTCCCGCTCCCACCGCTTCATAAATACGGCCTCTGGGGTAGGTGCTGTCCCGTATCCCTGCTTGCCCTGTGCGGCTTCCTTTGGTCCTTCAGTGGACTGTGGTGAGGTACGACACTCGGATTCTCTCCTTTGTTCAGGCTTCCAAAAATTTGACATTGAATTTTGTAAGGGTTGAAGAGATGTTTGATGGGGTAACTCCTAATTGACCTGACCCTTTCATGCTCTGAAGAAGGCGATCCAGCCGAAACGTTAGCCATCAATAAAGTCGTTTACCAACCTCATGAAGAGCCTCAGCAACTCTACGGACAGATTCTACCATGCCGAGGTTCAAGGAGAGTCGAACATGGCTAATGCCCAAAGCCTCGGCTGTCCTCTAGCAATACAAGGTGTTGCTAGACGTTCAAATCTCTGTTTCTTTAAACTAAATTTAACTATGAGTACTGATGAAGGATGCAGTAATGCACAGTGTGTCTCAAAAAATGTATACACAGTTTGAAAGGTGATAACTTTCCTCACATAAACGTACTGTAGACTTTAAAAACTCATATGAAAGTTTAAGAAAATGCAAGTTTTCTGATATATGAGCGGTGTGAATTGCGCCATGCACTCGTCTGTGACACCTTGCATTTTACACTCGATTGATTGCGCTTCGGTTGAATTCTTGTCATAATTTTTTCTCAAAGTAGCCGCACTAACTGCTTTGTACTCATATGAACGCACAGAGTATTGAAATTTCTGCGAGTGTAAATAGTCAAGGTTGCGCCATGCACCCGCATCAAACGTTGCATTTCCGACTCGATTGATGGTGCTTTGGCTGAATGCTTGTTACAATCGTGTTACTCTTAGCCAGATTAACCTGTGTTGTGCTTCTTTTAACATTTAGAACTTGGCGATCCCTTCAAAGACATGAGTTTGTTGATTGCACAAATTAAATGTGAGCATGAGCACCCATTTTCCAAGACAGATTCTGTGGACTGACAAAGCAACATTCAAGCTGAATGGAGAGGTTAATCGGCATTCTTGCAGCTACTCGACGACGGAAAGCGTTAAACGAAGCACGGTGCAGATTAGTGTGGTCAATTAGTAGCAAGATTGTGACAAGCATTCAGCCCATGCACAATCTATCGAGTCCGAAATGCAACGTTTCAGGCGGGGGCATGGCGCAAGCTTCACTGTTTACGCGCCGCAAAAATCCTGTTAACCTGTGCTTTCATATAAGTCTTAAACGTCTTTAAAAGCTTCAGTAGCAATATAATGTAAGAACCTTTCAGAATAGTACCTGCTTTTTTTAGGATACCCTTCATTTTTAGCAAGCTGTAGCGTTTTTTAAAATTTTAAAGTTTAGAAGAAGCACAAATCAATCAATATGTCCAACTTGTAAAGAAATAATAACAAGTATTCAAGCAAAACACAACCGATCGGGTGAAAAATGCAAATTTTCAGACGAGTGCATGGCGCATTCCATACCACTATGTCAGAAAATTTCTTTTTTCTTAAGATTTCATATAATTTTTTCTTTTTAGTACCTATACTGTGAGCAGAGTTATCACCATCCAAACAGTGTATACATTTTGTGAGACACCCTGTATTCTTCAGTCATATTTGTTCTCAAGTAAAGTCTATGCTTTTTCTTTCTCTCCTCGTTTCTAAAACAGAAGGAAAAAATAGAGAAAGGAAGACGAAGAAACGCCTGCTGATACTTAATCACTGACTGATCAATTCAGCTACTATGGAAATTTAGATAAATGATTGAGTGCTTCTTTTAGCTATACTGCAGTTTTTGCACAGCGTGTTGTGTTATTAGTGTTTTGTTTATGCCAAATTAGTTGATTGTAGAATAAATAAATAAATAAATAAACTTGCGATCCCATGAAACTCCGTTAAACAAGAAATAAACACTGTCCTTGAATTTTAAGCACAAAGAAACAAAAGTGGATTTGTCTTGAAGGACCAAGACTGGAAACTGTACAAGCAGAGCCTTGACAGCACTTCAATGAAGCCTTTTCATTTAGAAAAAATCAAATTTCGCGTTTCTAGAATAATTCGAAAGATATTGCGGCGCTCGGACCTCAATTTGTTTGCCATAGCAGAAAGTTACACTAGACGTCAGCCTCATGGAATAGGATATGAAATGAAGGTTTTTCATAAATTTCCGTAAAAAAACACAAGATTCTGCTGAATTAAACCTAATAATCTTCCACATGCAAAAAAAGTAAATACTGGAACTGACAAATTGCAAAATAGAGGTAAATAAGGGAAATGAGTCTCAAGCAACAAAAAAAAACAAGATAGCGAGAAAATGTAGCATACGACATCACCAATGAAACTCTCAAGCTAGCCCCATTTGGCAGGCATTGTACCCCAGCGCGATGATACCACTCCGGTGGGCGGATTCATCAACAATTAAACCCGTGGGTATGCGGGGTATGCGGGGTAGAGATGAGATAAGAGCCAGGGGCCGGATTCATCAACGACTTACCTGTGGGTATAAGGGGTAGAGATACCCACGATGAAGCCTGCGTCTCCGACTCTTGCATTATCTCTATCTGACTCTTATCTTATCTCTACCCCCTATACCCCGCATAGCCACGGGTTTAATTGTTGATGAATCCGGCCCCAGGTAGAGATAAGGTAAGAGTCAGAGACGCAGGCTTCATCGTGGGTATCTCTACCCCCTATACCGGCGGGTTAGTCGTTGATGAATCCGGACCCGGATGGCGTCTCAGATATTGGTTGTCTTCTACTCACAAAAAGGAACAGCAGAAGGTTGAGCTTAGCGACCTCAGTCAGGGATTTCCTGGCTTCTATTCTGCTGGAAGAAACCCTCACTGAGAAGGGATCCTCCGGTTTTATATCACATTTATCAAAAACGTTTGTAAAGTAGCAACAGGACGTTGGTTTTTCTCCGAGTCGACAATTTATGAAGGCTTGAGTCTTGGTTTCCTTCAGTGAATATCTTATCATAAACAGAACCAATAGTGCTGAAGTTTGAAAAAAAGACATTCTCTCCAATTTTTCAACGATCTTACGTTTGAACGGAGAGAGCAAGAATGGAGAGAGTCTCTTTACTCACAGAACAAGTCCGTCATTCGTGATCAGGGACTAGGTAGGTTACCCTTTTAAGATCTGCCGCTGGTCATCTCGTGCACCATTCCAGATTCTTGGTTCTGGTTTCCGGCGCAGGCAAAACAACCCCTCCCTGAAGCGTCTATGATGAAGGTTCCAGACTCGTCTGGGAAGAGAAAACACTGAATCGGTTCATCTGTCGAATGGCCACCGCAGCAGGATAGGCCAAATACGCATCTAACGATAAGTTGACCCTACGATATCTCGAGAAGTAGAAGTCGTGGCTCATTCCAAAGGGGATTAATGAGGGAGGGTGAGGCGTCGTAAACTACCGTAGACCTTGGGCCAGTACCGTAACCCTCAAAAACCCAGATTTTCCTTCAAAATTGGTTGACAGTTCCGACACCATCGGATAGGAAATTTGATGCTCATTCCAAATATGGGGATGCTTTCAGAGACGGATCACTTTGAAGCAGGTTATTGCAAAAAAAAAAACGCGCTCTTGCGTCGAATGGACAAAAGATAGGGCTTGTATTGTAACTCGGTCATTTGTCCATTATCCGGTACACATCGCGAATGTGGGCGGGCAGCATTGGGAGATGGGAGCACTCCAGCTAATCATGATCAAGCAGAGCACCAACCTAGCACACACCAACCAATCGGAGTACCTGTTTGAATACGACGCTCACTTCACGCTACCTTATCGGCTGGCATGCTCATACGCCACGGTGCTGCCCACCTTCGCGACATAGACTCTTTATTCTTTCCTTTAAAAAAATATAGACATCAAGGTGAATGTTTCTCTCCTAACGTGGAACGAAAAAATAGCTGCCAAGGAAGAAGGTTACGCCGCAGTATCGGCAAAGCTGGGGGGACCCATCCCAAATCGATGTGGCCATTCTGGTGCTCTCTGTTTCCACAGTTGTGTCCCTGTGTCCACCGATTAGAAGCGCTAATTGAACGGACAGATGGTAAGTGTGTCCGTCAGCGTGTGTCCTGCTCCGCTCCCTCAGATGCCCGCATTCGGCAGAGCGACCGACGGCCTCTGAAACTCGTCTCCTCGTCGTCGCTATACGGCGCACGAGTCGAATTTACGGCCTCCGGGCTCGCACACGCGCACGGCCAACGCCGCCACCAGAAAGCCAATTAGAAAGCGACCGCCTCCCCGACGGCTCTCGCTCGCCGGCCACGCAGGTCCCGAAGTCGCCCCTAAAACTGGGCCCGGCGACGCACAAAGAGAATAGCATCGTGTGACGATGATTGCCGGCCGGCCGGCCGGTGGCGGTGGCGGAGCCGGCAGCGGGCGAGCAGCGACCGAGTTCACTCCGGAAATCACCCCCGCCGTTTGAGCGTATCGGTAGCACACGTCGACGAGGCGACGAATAGCCCAGCGGACTAGCTGGCAGTAGTGGCAGCAACGTGCTGTTCAAGGAGTCCAGCAGCAATTAAAGGGTAATGGATAAAGGACGACGTTATTCAATCCTCTTTGGCATGCGCCACGCATTCTACTTCTACGGGATGTCGTGGAGGCGTGTTGAATGCGTATTTGGCCATACAATGACTTGCGGTGGCCAGCCGATGTACAAGTCAGTGCTTTATCCTTCCCAGACAAGTCTGGTGCCAATACACCGACCCTGGAGGGATGGAAGGCTTGGTTGGCCTGGGCGGGAAATCCAAACCAGGAATCTGGTATCGGGTGCAGGCGACAGCCGGCGCCTCCTCCGACTGCGCTCCACACGCCCAGCAGGAGCAATTAGCATAGGCTATGCTTCTCCTTTTTATTTGCAGATTTATGGACAAGAAGGAATCCGAAGTTCTGAACTTCGTCGACGTTCGAAGATCAGAGGCACTGTCGCATGGGCCAAGTCGTCGAAATTTAGGTGGACCGGCCATATAATAAATACCGTCAGACGTTGCTCTGATGCAAGTTAAGGTCTGCTACTTACCACACGATTCAGAGTCAATACCCGAAAATGAAGAACCGCCTTAAGTTCGCCTTATAGTACGACAACTACGGGTTTAGCGGGCCAGATTCACCAAGGAATAAACCCGGGGTATGCAAGGTAGACGGTAGAAACCTACCCACGACGTATTCATCATACAGTACCGTCGGTGAATATCTGCCAACAGGCGGCCGGCGTAATCCGCCATTTCCGCCGCCTTGCTATAGCTCTCTTCAAATTCGATTATGTCCAATGAAATGCACATTATTGGAGTCAAAACAACATGTTCTACCCAACGGCGTAAAAATTTTAGCAGAATTTTTAAAATTTTTGAGTCCGAGATGACCTAATCAAGCGAGTCTCGTAGTTTTACTGACCTGACCAATATTCGCTCCTGAGTCTCGTCTAATTATGCTTCCTGGCAGGAAGGGACCTGCCCAGAAGAGTTTTAAAAATTTTGACTTTTTAAAAATTTTAAAGAGTTGGACTTCCTCGTGAAAGCTCTGTACGGACAATATGACGCTTTTCGTGCACCTTAAACGAGAATCCATTGGAGCACTCTGGCACGCCACAGGGACGCATGGAGAATGTATTTCACGCCAATTTTAGGTTTTTCCTCATCAAATTTGCGATCTATTTTTTGTTGTCAAATTTACCCAGTTTGACTCCAAGCTCATCATTCCACGCATTCTCAACTGCCGATTTTTTCCAATTTCGCTAATCATTTGCGGCCAAAGTACTTTTGTTCTAGGGCTGATTTTTGCACAAGTTTTTGACTATGAGGTGTGGGTTAAAAAATACAGGTTTTAGATTTACTCTGATCAGAAATAAGATTGTAATCATGTGTAGACCTTTCTCCGATATTGATGAATCTGGCCCCAGAACATCCTCATCCCAGAATGCTTTAGTTGGACTTCTTCGTGAAAGCCTTGTACGGACGATATGACGCTTTTCGTGAACCGTGAGCGAGGAGAATCTATTGAAGCACTCTGGCACGCGGCAGGGACGAATGGTGACGTTGCTGGCGCCCGCTCGAGCAACTCAATGCTCAACGGGACGACAGGTGCTACAGGTGACAGGTGATTTATGAACGCATACCAACGTACGCGTGAACATTTACTGAAACAATCACAAACCGACAGAACAGCCAGCCGGATGTAAGCATCCAGTGCATCGAGTAGGAACAGCAGAAACGAAGCTCATAGAAGTAGTTTTTCGAAGGATTTTAGTTGACGAAACAGTTCTTTTTTGACGGTCGGCCCGGGCGGGAAATCCGAACCAAGAACCTGGTATCGGGTGCACGTGACAGCCGGCACCTCCTCCGACTGCGCCACAAATACCTTGTAAGAAGTCATGTTTTATCCGAAAAAATAACTGACCCCAGACTGATTGAGGGCTTGGCTAACCTAGGCGGAGTCCGAACCAAGAACTTTGAATTGAGCACATGGCAGCCGACACCTCCTCCTAATGCACTACCTCGCGCCACAGACCTCATAGAGTTGATACGGAGACAGCCTGTTCGCTAGGTGGTAAACAGGAGAGCGCCATTGTTCGAAGCGGCTCGCTGCATAGAAATGTTAAAGCAGTATAGCAGCATTAGTAGCTGTCCAGCAAGAAATGATGAATTCGCCGTCTTTCCGAGTCCCAGCGGGCACCAGCAGCAGGCAACCCCCTACATAGAGCATAAACAACTAAGCAGAAGAACGATTTCATCGCAGCACCGTTGGGAATTTTCGTGAAACACTCACATGAGATACAAAAAGCACCCGGATAGCAAATCGTACACATCTGCGAGAGTCCGACGATAAGGCTGCAATTCAAACGTGCCTAAATCTCGCTTACTGCACGGACGAGTCAAGTAAGCAGCAGACTACGAGCGGTTTAATTACCCAAGTTTTAGGTAATAGTCCAACAGCACGGCCAACTCAAGGAAACGCGCAGATCACTATGAAAAGATTGATTCCGCAGTCAGTGATATATTAAAATAGGTTGCTCGAAAAATAATGCCAGATTCTTTTTATCAACACAGACGACGGTGAGCAGAAGCAGAAATTAAAGCATACAAGTAAAGAATTTTTTGCTCATACCATTTTTTCGTACAAATATTCAATAAACAAATTCCTTTCCCGTGAACTGTTTCGTCCTTTCAGATGTATGGATGACATATTAATTATTTATTATTTAATTTAATTTAGAGGATAATTGTACGGAATGTACTGTAACAAGCATCATGCGCTTGAGAAGATCACAGACTGAGGAAGTTGGGGAACTCTAGGAGGTGGGTAATTTTAGCACAGGTGTCGTAGATGGAACATATCCTTCTTTAGCACGTGCACTGGCCCGTTTCTTTATAAGAATAAAAGAGAAAATGCATGTTGTCTATTTAAAAAAACGCAAGAAAATAGAAATTTATACCATTTTCGCGTCAAATTATACAATTTTCAAATTAAATTGGATACTCTAATAGGTAAGCTTGATGCTTTCTAGTTCGAATGGGACATCTTTTCAATGAAAGCGAGCATAAAATAGAAGCTTTCCAAGAGGGATAGAATAATTTTTTGTTCAAAGAAAAATTAGCGTGTTTTTCTTTGAAATTTTCAAGTCCATCTGCAACTATTAGGTTGTAACGAAATAAATGGCACTGAACCACTGTAAATTTAAACAGTTAATATCTCGGCTTGTAGGCAAGTTTATTAATCGAAATAAAAACCTTCTGATTCTACACATCTTTGCCAACGTGACACAAGCTTTTTTATCCCAGTAGCATAAAAATCAGAAGTTCTGGAATTGACGAAATCTTCGAAGGCACTTTCGGCATCCTGTTGGTATTTGAATATCTTCCCTACCAAGAAGTCGCCAAGATGCTTGAAGAAATGGTAGTCTGTTGGGGAGAGGTCGGGAGAAAACGGAGGATGTGGTAGAGTTTCAATGCTCAGCTCATTCAATTTCTGCAACGTCATTCGTGCTACATGGGGCGAGCATTGTCGTGCAAAAGGAGAACTCGCCTTCGGTTCACCAAGGCCGGCCGGATATCCTTCATCTTTTTCATCATTTCTTCAATTTCAATGCAGTACTTCTCTGCCGTGATGGCTTCACCGGGAGGGAGGAAGCTGTGGTGAACAATTCCCAGCGAACACCACCATACTGTCACCATTACTTTCTTTTGGTGCAATGCCGGCTTCGCAAAAACCTTGGGGCTCTCATCGCTGTCCACCCACTGTGCCGATCGTCGCCTATTGTCGTACATTATCCATTTCTCGTCACAGGTTACGATGCGATCAGGGAATGGGTCCGTTTCGTTCCGTAGAAGCAGTGCGGACGAGATCTCATATCGTCGGTTTCTTTGCTCCTCAGACAGCTCGTGAGGCACCCATCTTTCCAGCTTTTTGGTCTTTCCAATTTCCTTCAGATGCCGGGCAGCTGTGTTGTGACTGACGCCAAGAACCTTCGCTATCTCCCTGGTACCTTTGTGTGGATCCTCCTCTACCACATCTCTCAGCTTGTCCTCATCAACATCACTATGCCTCCCACGACCTTCATGTTCTTCCAAGCTCTCATCTCCATTCCGGAACTTCTGATACCAACGATACGCCGTCCGAATTGTGGAACATCCTTGACCGAATGCGGCGTTGATCTTCTCGTCCGCCTCCTTAGCTGTAGTGCCCAGCTTGAATTCATACAAGTAAATGCCTCGGATTACCCTTTGTCCATCTGCAAAAAAGTCAATAAAACTCTAAAGTTTTCCCACTTTTACATAGAAAATTTGGTACTCGCCGGTAGAGCAAAGTTTGCGCTTCTAAATGATATGCCACATGTTACGGTTTGTTCTTGATCAAACGCGTAAAGACGCGCCAAAAATGGCGCGAGCCAGTGCCATTTAATTCGTTACAGCCATTAGAGCGCTGCCATTGTTCGAAGCTTCTCCTTGCATAAAAATGTTAAAGCAGTATAGTAGCATTAGTAGCTGTCCAGCAAGAAATGATGAATTCGCCGTCTTTCCAAGTCCCAGCGGGCACCAGCAGCAAGCAATCCCCTACATAGAGCATAAACAACTAAGCAGAAGAACGATTTCATCGCAGCACCGCTGGGAATTAAACACATTGATTGGAATTTCAGAAAATTTTCGTTTTTTATCGAAAATAATAAGTCAAATCGTGCTTGAAAAGACAGAGAGGAAGCAATCATTTAGTGCGTTGAATGGAGAGATTGCGTGCGCCATGCACTTTACTAGATCCTAGGCATTTTTATTCGATTATTAGCAAAAATTCTGTTTACGTGGAATAAAACAAATGTAAAATGTGCGAAAAAACACGCATTTATACTACTTAATAAACTATACAATATCCTCACATCGACATTTCAGTTAAGTAACAAATTAAAGGCCTTGAAGATATGGTTGAGTGCATGGTGCAATCTCTTTTTTTAACATGGCCTTCTGTACTCTTAAAAAATCTGTCGTTTTCGACTCTAAAATAAATTTTGAAACACTATTTCACTGAAAAAAAATACAAATTTTATAAAATTTGAAACAGTTTGTTCACTTTTTGAAGCAGCTGAATCCAAAATTCAAACAAAAGTGAAACGATATTTTCCTTGAACAAAAAATATATTCTGTAACTATTTTTTAGAGTCAGGAGTTTAACATGTAGGAAGCTTGTTTTGATTTGGAAGATTTAAGATTTGATTTCAAAGCCATTAACTCCCTTAGAAAAAGAAACTACTGCGTCGTGTCATGCATACAGAAAGGTTTTAGAGGCACACTGCTACAGCTACCCATCAGATACCCATCTGAATATCGTATAAGTTCCTATTCCTCGCCTTTCTCATTTCATCTTCATTTTGATCTTCTTGTTCACTGACCACCGTGGTCTGCGACCATCCAGAGCCCTTCGTAGGATGATCGATTGCTCGAAACGAAAGTGAGGGACGTGCGAAAAATCCAATAAAAATAGGTTTTGTATTTTCAAAGACAGATCAACAGATATGGATGAGGCTCAAGTTCAGGTATTGACATTTCTTTGCAGAAATGTTTAAAATCGCCTCAAACGCTTTCAAATTCAGCGAACACTACATGTTGCCTATTTACGATGCCAGAAACTATAGGCCCATAAGTATCACTTCTGTTTTTGCAAGAGTGTTCGAGAAAGTTGTTAAGAAACATATTATGGAGCATCTTTTGGACAATGGTGTCATTTCAGAGAACCAGTACGGTTTCGTGAAGGGGAGGTCTGTAGAAACCTCTGTACCTACTGCCTTAAATGACTGGTCTCGAGCAGTGGGGGATAAGTGTCGCACAGATGTGGTCTTCTTTGACTTTACGAAGGCCTTTGACAAGATCCCTATATCCAAGTTAATCTTCAAAATGGAGATGGCAGGCATACACTTCAGAATTATAAGATGGGTCAAGGATTTCCTCTCGGGAAGAACCTACCAAGTACGTGTAAAGATAAGTTCTCACCTTCATATCTTGCGTGCAGTGGTGTGCCACAAGGCGGAGTCCTATCGCCTCTGCTATTTGTTATATATACGTACGAGTTACCTACTGCCATTTCGCGTTTTGGTGTGGTATGCAAGATGTACGCAGACGACATAAAGATTTACAAGTGTATCAAAGGGATGGATGATGTTAGTGATTTACAAGCAGCAATTGAGTATGTCGACCAATGGTCCAAACAGTGGGAGCTTCCATTATCAGCGGAGAAAACCAAGTGCATGCTATTTGGTCCGAAGGGTGAGACATCGGTTCCATACAAACTACAATCCACAAGTCTCATGCCTGTAGGGGAAGTTCGAGACCTAGGTTTCTTGATTAATACTAACCTGGACTTCGGCAGTTACTACAGAACACTTGCGAGGAAAGCGAACTATACCATCTATACTCTGTTCAGGCTTTTACGATCGAAGGATCCCCAAGTATATTTACGGGTTTATAAATCCTACGTTCGACCGATATTGGAGTTTGGAATAACTGTTTGGAATCCTTGCAAAAAGAAGGATATCGATTTCTTTTAAAGCGTTCAGAACAGTTTTACCCGAAAGCTATATTTGAGATGTTATGATGTCCACTACCTGCAGCTGCCCAATGGCTTAGAAAGGGCAAAAGCACTTGGCCTTCCAACGCTGGCTAGTAGAAGAAGGAAGTCTGATCTCACCATGATGTTCAAAATTCTAACTCAGAGGCTCTCCATAAATCCACCTACGTTTTTCGGTGTACCGTTGATTAGAACTATGAGAGGTAAACTACGGCTTAACGTCGCGGTTGCAAAGACAAAGATTAGGACAAACTTCTTCATCTATAGGAACGTCAGTCAATTCAACACGTTACTAAGTGATGACAAAATGTCGTTGGGGTTGTCTGTCCAGCCCTTCCGTAAACTTATTGAGAAGTGACCTGTTATTGTAATTCTAAGTCTTTTTTCTGGAACTTGTCCCTGATTGTACTGTTTTGGTTACAGATAGCAGACATCACTTTGCAGTTATTTGTTCACTGTTTGTCCAGACGTTACTGTGTAGCTATTTGTTTATGTTTATTTTCATTCGGTTTCTTAATTTTACACGTGTGATCACATTCCACGTCTTTAAATAAATTAAATAAATAAATAAATAAATAAATGTTGCCGACACAGTTATCCCTTTAAATTGCGGTATGATCTAGGATTTTAAAGCAGTCAAAGAAAAATGCATAGAATGTGCTTAATTCTGTCGAAAAAAAATAATTAAAGTTTCGTTGGTGCTATTTCAAAAATTGGCTAATTTCTAAAAAAAATTTCTGTGCTTTGTATCAGGTCCAAAGAAGGGATTGAGAAAATACTGCAATCCTTATTCCACAGATACCCATCTAGAAATCATTTAAGCGCCTATTCGTGCAAATAGGTCATTCTCCTCCTTTCATTCTCATCACTTTTCTTTCCTTCTGCGGTTGATCTTCTCCTTTCCGGCTCGCTTTGATCCGCGCGGAAATAAAGAGCCTATCCCCTGGATGATCGATAAACATGGTTCAAAATGAAAGTGAGGGATGTGAAAAATCAACTAAAAATTAAATTTACTAAACTAAGGGCAAGTAGGTGGAGCATAACTTGTTCAACGGCTAGCCAGAAGAAAAATGCAGGGCGCATCCTAAGTAGGGGTTGATTAACGCCAATCTTTTCCGTCTATTCCACTGCTTAGTGAGATTTTCGCCAGGTGGCGATGTCCGTTCCTCCACGTGGTGCCACTGGAAACTGTTCGCTCTGCGAGCTAAGCCGATCACGGACATTCGATTGCAGGCGACAGGCCCTTGTGACAGGCCGGCCTACGAAGACCCATGTCACATCACATGGTTGATGACGCTTAAGAGATTTCGAGATAGTGCTACGGCGTCCGCGGGAGCCGACGCGCACTCGCAAAGCCCGGCGAGTGTGGAAAGTATGCGAGGGTCCCTGATGCGAGGACGGCATCGGGGGGCAACTGAGCTAGTCCGAAAGTCCCGTAACGTAAGCAGGACCCGCGTGGCAACGCTGAATGTGGGTACGTTGACGGGCCGCTCGTGCGAGTTGGTTGAAGCACTGGAGCGTAGAAGAGTTGATTTCTGTGCGGTGCAGGAGACGAGGTGGTCCTGCCGCAAGTCAAGGGACATAGGACGAGGCTTCAAGGCCGTTCTATGTGGAAGTCCCAGGACCACCAGTGGTGTCGGAATAATCGTCTCCGAACGATTTCGTGACACGATTGTAAGCGTCGAGCGCTTTGACGATCGATTGATGAAGATCGTTGTCGCCGCGAAGGAGCGACTCTATCACTTCTTCTCTGCGTATGCTCCGCAGACTGGCTGCTCCGATCAAGCCAAGGAAGAGTTTTGGAGCCTGCTTGATGAGAAGACAGCAGAGGTACCGTCGAAAGATGTCATCATAGTCGCTGGTGACCTCAACGGGCACGTCGGCGCGACGAAAGACGGGTACGGCTGTCATGGTGGGTTCGGATACGGGTCGCGTAACGCAGATGGTGAGCGTATCCTTGAATATGCGGAATCGCACAACCTCACCATAGTGAACACCGTATTTCGCAAACGCGATTCCCACCTCATCTCGTTCTATAGTGGGAACACCAGGACTCAGATAGACTTTGTCCTTGTGAAGGATCGAGACCGAAGTCTTGTCACAGACGCGAAGGTCGTGCCGTATGAGACGGTCGCCCCACAGCATCGACCGCTGATCTGTACTTTAAAGATCGCCCCTCCGAGGCTGAAGCAGGTCGAGCGATGCGGTGTACCAAGAATCAAGTGGTGGCGAATGAAAGAGAAGGAAGCAGCTGTGATTTCTCGCGTGCGGTTACCGACAGTGACAACTGTCGACGAAACTTGGGAGAAGGCCACCGACGCGATTCGTCACGCTGCACGGTCGGAGCTCGGCATCACGAAGCCTGGACGACGGAAGGTCGACAAGCAGGCCTGGCTGTGGACAGATGACGTGAAAGCCAAAGTTCGAGAGAAGAAGACGCTATATCAAGTGTTTCTCGGCGAAAAGACAGCCGATAACTGGCGGAAGTACCAAGAAGCGAAGAAAGCTGCAAAGAAGGCAGTGGCTGTTGCAAAAGCCACTCATTATGGAGATGTCAACGAGAAGCTCGAGTCACGCGATGGTGAGCGGTATCTGTACCGACTCGCAAAGAATCGCCATCGCCAGACCGAGGACATCGAGAAGTTCTTCGGCATCAATGATGAGAACGGCCATCTTCTTATGGACCGCAAGAAGGCATTGAAGCGATGGCGCGATTACTTTGAGGAAATCTCTACAGTAGAATTTCCTCATCCAGCCATCCCCTCAACGGCTCCAACCCACGGCCCCGTTCAGAAGATCACCGTGGAGGAGATTGAAGCGGCTTTGAAGAAGATGAGGCCAGGCAAAGCGACTGGGCCCGACGACGTGGCAGAACTGTGGAAGTCGAAGTTTTGGTACCCTGCTGAGTGGTTGGCGAAGTTCTTTAATCAGGTTGTGGCGGAGAAAAAAGTGCCTGAGTGTTGGCGCCAAAGTACGACGATTCCGATTTGGAAGAAGAAGGGCAGTCCTGCAGACTGCTCCAATTACCGTCCGATTCGCTTGCTTTCGCACAGCATGAAGGTCTTTGAGCGAATGGTCGATGGACGACTTCAGGACATCGTCCAGCTGTCCAGCAATCAATGCGGCTTCGTGGCTGGCTGTGGCACCGTTGATGCCATTCACGCCGCCCGCCTCCTGATAGAGAAGCATCGCGAGAAACAGAAGTCGGTGCATATCGCCTTCCTCGACTTAGAGAAGGCCTTTGACCGCGTACCGCGTGAAGTGATATGGTACGCCTTGCGACATCATGGAGTTCCTGAAGAGCTCATAGAGTGGGTGCGAATTCTCTACTCTTGTCCAAAGAGTCGAGTTCAAGCTGCAGCTGGAACCTCGATGGAGTTTCCCATCTCTGTCGGGGTACATCAGGGTTCTGCGCTTTCCCCACTCCTCTTTGTTGTCGTCATGGATGCCATCACTCGAGATCTTCAGAACCCCGTCCCTTGGACGTTGCTTTATGCTGATGACGTAATGCTCGCTAGCGAAGATAAAGACGAACTCGAGCGAGAGGTGCAAGCTTGGTGTGATCGCTTGGAGCGGTTTGGACTCAAATTGAACGTGAAGAAGACCGAATATCTAACGACGGACGTTACTGAGTCCAGCTCCATCAAGGTTAACGGCATCGAGCTCCCACGCACTTCGGTCTTTAAGTACCTGGGATCAGCAGTCACGTCTGACGGCAAACTGATGATTGAAGTGAATTCACGCGTGAGTGCAGCTTGGTCCAAGTGGCGCTCGTTGACTGGGGTGCTCTGCGATAGGAAGATACCGGAGCGCTTGAAGTCGAAGATATACAGAGCAGTCGTCCGGCCAGTAGCGATGTACGGCGCTGAGTGTTGGCCTGCGACCAGGGAAGTTGAAACGCGCCTCAGCGTCATGGAGACGAAGATGCTGCGCTGGACGGCTGGAGTCACGCGCATGGACCGCATTCGAAACGATGCCATTCGGCAGAAGTTCGGTGTCGCGCCGATAGCCGACAAGATGCGCGAAGCTCGCTTGCGATGGTACGGCCACGTTCTGCGTGGAAAGGAAGACAGCGTCTGCAAGATAGGCCTTAACTTCGAGGTAATTGGAAAGCGGCCTAGAGGGCGCCCGAAGCAGCGCTGGGCTGATACGTTACATGCGGACTTGAAGATTACTGGTGTTTACCCTGATCTAGCGCTGGATCGGGAAAGGTGGCGTCATAACACCAGAATAGCGGACCCCGCTACGATGCGGGACAAACGCTGAAGAAGAAGAAGAAGAAGAAGTGAGATTTTCGCCAAAACAGGCAGGAAGATGGAAAGGAATGTGACCCTTACAGCGTTGAAAAGAAGAATCGGAACTGGTCGGTAATGTGACCTACATGGGAAGAAAGATCCACCAAGGCAATCAAGGCGTAGTGAACGAAATTGCTGCTCTGAAGGTACGTGTATGCACGGAGGGAGTGGCCAAGGTGCGAGTAGAAATGTCTGGTGCTCTGATTCATTGTGATTGGCTGGCGCGCTCTCGCCTCCTTGCGCTGGTCACATTCACGACTAGTACTGACAAATCAAATAAATGCACTTTAGTTGAAAGGTGAACGAAATGGATAAAGGACGGCATTACTCACTCCCAGGATGGCCACCCGATGGAGAGAGGTCAGTGTTTTTTCATTTCTAGACGAGTCTGACGCTAATTCATAGACCCCGAAGGAATGGAAGACTTGGTTGGCCTGGGCGGGAAATTCGAACCAGGAACCTGGTATCGGCAGTCGGCGCCTCCTCCGACTGCACTAACAACCGCCCCTGAACTCGACACAGTGTTTGGGGGACCAACCCCTCTGGGATGCGCCACGCCTTCTCCTTCCACGTGATGACAAGAAATCACTTTGACATCTCATGTGGCCGATTAAGGGTTGTCAGATGGCAGTCTCTAAGCAATCCAATTTACTTGCAGTTTTCAGCTGCGCTGTACCAGGGCCCGGATTCATCAATTGAAAGGAATGTGTAGAGTTACCGGAGGGTAGGACTCCATCCCCCCGAGGTGGGTATAGGGCACGATTCATCACTCGAATCGATGGTAGGGTATAAAATCCCTGAACGAAGTCCGGAAAATATTTCGTGCAATTGCAGAAGTAGGCCACAATAGGCCGTAAAGGGTAGGTAAAGATGTTCAAAGACACCGATATTTGAAAGACGTTGGTAAGAGGCCAGATGATGAGGGCCCTAACTTACGAATAACTTAGCATTTTGAGAATGAGTTACAGAGGAACATGGCCGGAATACTGAGGATACTGAATGCTCATTTCTTGACCAACGATTCCATGTCTTCTAGGAGCTGTTGCACCTAGAAGACATGGAATCGTTTACCTTACAGCTATGCTTTTCCATCGATAACATGTGCAATAACAATAAAGTTAGAGTTTTTATGTATTTATTTATTTAAAATGCACTCAATGATGCACTACAACGTCAACAAAATCATCGAACAAACAAAGTAACCGTTAAAACAACAGTAAAATGAACGCTAAATACCTTAAAACTACAAAGTGCACTATTTTAGTAATTACCATCTGGCTACACCGATCCTATGGCAATCCCCGTCGCAATGCCCTATATTAAGAAATTTATAGAAGGATAGGAACCGAAAAAGAAGTAAAAGGCATACAGAAAATCCAGTCGTCACCTCGTGAAAACAGATGATCTCAGTGGAGCATGTTTTTGCAAATGGGGCGAGAAATGGTACCGGATATGCGGGTGTGCTAACGACGATCGACGGGTTTTCTCGGCCATTGATATACCAACGATGTGGCGGGTAAGGTTTATCATGAATGTCACATCGTGGGTGAGTCCATCCTTTTACCCACGGGTATACCAACGTTGATGAATCCGGCCCAGTACTTCTATTCAGCGCTAACAAGGGAACTGTCTGAACGGTACGCCGGAACGGCAAGAACGAGTACTATAGGGGGAATCTCCGTCCTCCAAACAGTAACAGAACATGTTTTGTTTTTGCCGAATCCTTGAGGCAAACGAGTACGAGGGTGTAATGGTTAAGGGTCCGCAGAGCGAGCTCTTCACGGCAGCGCAAGATCTCGGTGTCGTGGACTGGGTGGCGAGATGGTGGAGGGCACGCCTCATGTTCGTGAGGTCGAGGGTTCGGTTCCCCTGCTGCGCTGCGTTTTTGCACTTTTACCATAGTATCAGATTTCGATAGAGATTTCCATATCTAAACTTGTTTTTGGAGTTTGCTACGATAAGATGTTTTTATTACTTATTATTTGTCGACATCTCGTAATTCACCAGCACTGTCCGAAATATGCCAAATGTGACTTTGTATGAAACTTTTACTCCAATAAATTGTTCTCATTGTCAATGTAGGAGATTTCGACACAGGAACAACATGAAACAGCGGCAGAAAGCTAGAAAAATGCTTCAACTGCAATTTATTAGTGTCGGTGAGGTGAGTGCCACCAGTGTACTCACAGTGTAGGAGGGGACCACATGATTTTCAACTTGACCTACCAACCGATCAATATTCTCGCCTCTGTTATGCTTACAAAGTCGCGCGGTTATAACAAGCTGCTGCCGCCAATACTGACTCTACAATGTCTGCTAACCCTCGAGTGGTCATTCACCTATTGACACTGAAGTGCGGATCTCCACTGGATGCTGTCCCTTCGAGAGACGAGATGAAGCTGGCGGAAAGGATAGCAAGTATCCTAAAGGATTTCGAACTGCGACAGCTGGAAATCAACGAAGTGGAGACGTTGGAGGTAGTGGAAGAAGGGGACCAAAAGTTTCAACCAGAAGAGGATTGTGCCGGAGTCACGACACCACTAACCAGTGAAGGCACGATCACGTTTTCGGAAGGACAGATCGTTTCGGAGGAAAAGGTTTGGCTATGCTAGAATTGTTATACTATATACAAGTTTGAGAACTGGGAAAGTGGGCTGTAACGCAATTTCAAGTTGAAGATCATGTGGTCCCCTCCTACATTGTGAGTACACTGGTAGCACTCACCTCACCGACACTAATAAATTGCATTTGAAGCATTTTTCTGACACTCTGCCGCTGTTTCGTGTTGTTCGTATGTCAGAATTTCTTACATTGACAATGAGAACAATTTATTGGAGCATATTTCGGACATTTCTGGTGAATTACGAGATGTCGACAAGAATAAAAACATCTTACCGTAGCAAACTCAAAAACAAGTTCAGATATGGAGATCTCTATGGAAATCCGATACTGCATAATGTGCAAAAACGACACCAAGGACGGGAACCGAACCCCCGACCCCACGAACAAGAGGCGTGCCCTCTACCACTGCGCCACCTAGACCACGAGCCCGGGATCTTGCTCTGCCGTGAAGAGCTCGCTCTGCGGATCCTTAACCATTACACCCTTGTGCTCGTTTGCCTCAAGGATTCGGCAAAAACAAAACATGTTCTGTTACTAT
The DNA here is from genome assembly GCA_947359475.1 of Heligmosomoides polygyrus bakeri. NCBI lineage: Eukaryota > Metazoa > Nematoda > Chromadorea > Rhabditida > Heligmosomidae > Heligmosomoides > Heligmosomoides polygyrus. The sequence goes on from OX375866.1 coordinate 11,789,845, forward strand.
ACTGGTAACGGGGATTCTCCCTATAGTACTCGTTCTTGCCGCTCCGGCGTACCGTTCAGACAGTTCCCTTGTAAGTCATCGGACTTCTACAGCGTTTCGAATAGAAGGGCAACACGCACAGACCAGTACGGGTTTAAAGAATCAATAAGAAGAGAAATGAGGTTAGAACTGCTGCCGACCGAAAGCAATGAGTACAGGGTGCGTAAAAAGTATTGACACTGTAAATGACGGTTGTGGAAATAGTATTGCGCAGTAAGTTTTAAAATGTTCACTTGAGAGATATGGAAAATGATCTTGCGAACACGATAGAGTAACTCGTAATTGACATTGGCTCCTTTACTGTGAATACAGGAGCGAAAACGACGGAGAAATTCATGAGCACGCGCCGCAACTACTCGCTCGGATTTCGTCCCGTGCTTTTAACAGGGTAGCCTTCTGCGACTGGTCACTTCTGTTGAAAGTAGCCCACACCTCATTCTCCAAAATCGCCTAAAAAGAGTAATCCAGCGGATTCTTGTTTAAGCTGTGCTCGCCTGAGAAGCTGTCCACACCTGTGCGCGTTACCTGTTTGCCGTTATCGGACAGAGATTGATAATTTTGGATTTGAACGTTATCGTGCTTGAACATCTTGTATTCATCATCTGTTATGACAGAGCCGTGGCTGACGTTTAGGATGCTGACCTCTTTCCTCACCAACCGTTTCGAACAGCGCCTAATTCTCTTGTTAAGGAAATATTCAGCTCTTTGGGTAACAGACAAAAAAAGGGCCACCGTAGCGATGATGATCATGTTTCTTCAGTTTTTTCGTGAGTGTTTTTTTGAGCACAATACAGACAACAAAAATAACACACAAAAACCTAGAGAGGTAGAAAGAGAAAGCTGGAGCTGAAACAAAATGTAGGTGCGCCAATACTTTTTACGCACCCTGTACAATGCCATAGTCCGCGATAAACACACTTTCTGTCACTAAGAAGGACTCGCCAGCGAAGCTTATGAATCGTCGCTGAAACTCAAAAATTTTCAGGAATTTTAATGCATATATGCGATAACAATATCTTTGCTTGTAGACCAGTAAGGTAAGCATACTCTCCAGAAACTATTTGAGAAATTGTGAGCAATTCATTTCTCAACTGCTGTCTAATAAAATATAAAGAGCTAATTGTAACGGAGCGAATGAATAGTCTTCTCTGAGTTTGTGTCAGTATTCACACAGCATATCTCTTGACATAAACCAGAATACTGCACTTTCTCGCTTATATCTTGTCTTTATACCATTTCTATTTTTGTTTTCGAATACCATTTTTATCTCTGGCTCTCTTGAATTTGAAAAATTTTTGCCATTTATTGAAAATTTTCTCGACAAACTGAACACTATTCTAGGTAAGCTTTACGCTTTTGAAATCAAACTGAACACCCTCCAAATCGAAACGAGCTTTTTCCACGTTCTAATAGAGGTTCTTCGAGAAGGTTTTAATCTTTTCGTGCAATAAAAATTTCCAACAACTCACTTTCTTTGAAATCTTCTCCTTCAAAAATAGGCAAATATGCTCTTTGAAATTTTGTAAAAAAAAAATGATTTTATGAGAAAATAATAAATCAATCCTTCCTTACAAGTACAGCTAAACAGGAATTTTAGAGAAATTTACTAGAAGAATTGTTCTTCTTTTTTTCTGGTTTAAGTAAGCTGCATATCACTACATATCAATCAAAGGAGTATCGCGTCATCTTGCAGAATTGCATAGCAGGATCTTTTTTAAACAAGAAGTTGAAGCTTATATGAGCCCTTGGTTTGAATACATTTTCGATTAATATTTGAATACAGTCATATGAATACAGGGGCGCGTGTAGCGCAGTCGGAGGTGATCCCGACTGTCGCGTGCACCCGATACCAGGTTCCTGGTACGGATTTCCCGCCCAGGCCCACCAAGCCTTCCATCCCTCCGGGGTCGGTGAATGGGTACCAGTCTTGTCTGGGAAGGATAGAGCGCTGAGTTGTTCATCGGCTGGCCACCGCAAGTCATTATCTGGCCAAATACGCATTCAAATCGCCTCCACGACATCCCGTGGAAGTAGAATGCGTGGCGCATCCCAAAAGGGATTGAGTAACGCCGTCCTTTATCCTTTTATTTGAATACGTAACATATAATATATTCTAACACATTTTTAAAGCCCGAAGGGCCTGACAGAGAGACTACGTGCTGTCACAGAATGTTTATTGCGATCAAAACTGTTGCGCCAATGGGGACTCGAACCCGCACCTTCTCCTTACCGGGAAGCAGTGCTATGCCTTACACCACCAGCGCTGTTTAACCGCATGTAGCAACCGCGATATATGATATAATTATAGTACTACAATATCAATATGAAAGAATTTTTAAAAATTTTAAGAAATTTTAAGCGATAAGTCCATTTTTTGGAGTAGGTGAAATAAAAAATTTCAAATAAAGTCATACTATTTTTTCCAAGGCAAAAGTTTATTTTAATTTCTTCGGAGTGTTCTTGGTGTTGCACATACTTCAAATCAAAACGGGTATCTACCACTTTACACTAGAAACTCTCCGAAGGATTAAAAAAAACTTTTGTCTTAGGAAAATTCTGTTTGACTTCCTTTGAAATTTTTGATTTTAGTTTCAATTTTTCAATTCGATTTCGAAACCAACCATCAAACTGCACTGGAAGAGCGTCTAATTTGGTTTGGAAGCACAAGCCTAATTTAACGTGTAAACAGTATATATTTCATAGTATACCTCCGTTTAAGGCGTTTGATAGCCTAGTCGGAGGAAGCGCCGGCCGTCTCGTGCACTTCAAGGGCTTTGATTCGGCGCATCCCAAAAGGGACTGAATAGCCTTTACCCTTTATGTCATTGAACTGGTTGCGGTTTGAGGTAGTATTCATCACCCAGAAGTTGTGTAACGCCACTATCTATGCCTTATTTATTTTTAACCGCTTTTAAAGTTTATTGAACTAAATACCCGGCTAAACTGTGGGGAAAGAGGGAGAGGCAGGGACAATAATGACGCAAACCTTCAGGACAAGGGCAGAAAAAATGACACAATTACGAGAGGCAGTTTTTTTCCGAATGGTTGAAGTCATGCAACGCAGAATATGCAAAGAAGGCTTGTCTGAATGGGTATTTAGTGCTAGAAAAACCATATGCACTATTGATTTTATCGCTGGTTTGTTTCGGAGTTTCGGAGGAAAGGGTTTTTAGGAACATTCCTCGGATCTAAAAGGTGGCTCCTAATTATCTGCGCGAAATTCAAACCGCTACTGTAGTTTTGAAAATGGCCGGAGATCAATTATTGGGATTTTTCTAGAATGGGGGAAGTATGTACAAAAACCAAGCAAGGTGATACACTCAATACCCTCGACAATGGAAGCTTCACCACATCGTTCCACCATCGCTCATCTCGCCGATAAAGGACATTCTGCAGCAGAGATCGCTCGACAACTTCAAATTTCTGCCAGAATAGTCCAACGCATTGTGAAACAGTGCAGAGTGGAAGGAACGGTCGAACCGAGGAAGAGATCCGGCAGACCACGTACTGTGAACACTCTCCGCCTCCGAAAGGTCATCAAAAAGGGAATCGACCGGAACGATGGAGTTAGCATGAATCGGATGGCCGTAGACCTTGGGGTTTCCCGCAGAACAATACTGAAGGTCGTCAAACAGGATCTTGGGCTTCGCAGTTACCGTCTTTATCGCGGACAAGCCCTTACGAAAGCTGTAATGCCGCTTAGATTGGAAAAATCCAAGTTGTTGCTAAAGGAGATCCAGCAGGGCCGCTTGTCAAACGCCATCTGGACGGACGAGAAGATTTTCACCATTGAAGTGGCACACAACTCACAGAATCAGCGTCAGTTGCTGCCTTCACCCAGAAACAGGTGTTCTCGACGTAGTGTTCTCAACAGGACTCTTTTTCCGAAATCTGTAATGGTATGGGCAGGCATTACCCTGGACAAGAAGACACCTCTGGTTTTCGTCGACCGTTCAGTGAAAATCAACGCTGAAGTCTGCCAAGAAAAGATCCTGCGCGATGTTCTTCCCCCTGGGTTGCTGAAAATTTTGTCAGTGGTCAATGCGTGCTCCAACGGGACTGGGCACCTGCTCATTCTGCAAGATCCACACTAGCATTCTGCGAGATCCACACTAGCATTCTGCGAGAGTCACTTCCCTGGTTACTGGACGAAGGACTTCTCGCCACCTAACTCGCCTGATCTGAATCCGATGGATTTCGCTGTGTGGGGCTATTTGCAGCAGGTCTCCTCGAAGAGTCACCAAAGTTTGAACGCTCTCAAAGCTTCACTTCAGAAGGCGTTGGACGATATCGACGTGCCCTTCCTGCGTCCCACAGTGATGTCGGTAGAGAAGAGACTGAAGGCCTGTATTGCTGCAAAAGGAGCTCATTTCGAACATCTTCTCGAGTGAATGATTGCTAGGCATTGCTCTATATAAAAGTTGTATCAGATTGTATAACTGTCGCTTTTTTGTTCAAGTTATTAGTAATAAACTACGCGCAAATAATTAGGAGCCACCCTGTATGCTAGTGAGGGACAGGAGGAGGAAGCAACCACTCTGGCTCATTTTACAACGGTGACAAGATTGAAAACAAGCAAATTTACAAAGACGACGCCTTAACTGGCTTTCCAGCTAACCTTTATTCGCGGTTTCCTAGCCAGGCGAGGCCACGCTATTTACATTTGTTTGCTTTTCTAGCTGTGCCCCCCCCCCCCACCCTCCGACTAGGATATGTAGATCCCTTCTTCTGACCCTTTGTCAAGGTGGGCCACATATGAAATGAGAGCAAATCATCATTCAAATGCAGATGGCTATACAAAGTATCTTAACTATGAAAAATATACATTAGGTCCCTAACGAGTCCCAGCTTGGGATGCGCCATGCACGCTACTTCCGCTTAATATCGTGAAAGCAATTTGAGTACACATTTAGCTTAGACAATAGATTGTGGTGGCCAGCCGCACAGGTATGGTACCAATTCACCGACCTTGGTATGAGGCAAGAAATCCTATCTAAGAGATTCTTGGAATCAGATGCCCGCAAGAGTCGGTACCTCTTTCGATTTTATGGCTACCATAGCTCTGCCTTGTTGTGCATGAAGTCGTTGCCCTAGAAAGGCTTGCATCCAAGAAGGTAGAGCATTCTAGGAATCTATCCTAGTCGGAAGGGGGCATGCCGTGTTTCATCTCCTCTTTCGAACCTTCTTTCCTTGAACAGAAAAATTATTCTAATCACGTTGGCGAGTCTGTTTAATTTGCGTGAAGCTCTTGAAGCTCTTTGAAAAAGTTCACTTCGATTTCAGTAGCATCAAGTTTTTTGAAAGGTTGTACAATTTAACGTGAGAAGTGCATAGTTTGATTTGAAAAGGGTCCATTTTGACGTGAAAATGGTATACACTTTTGAGCTTTATAGGAACGGGTCTATTCATACCTTAGACATCTCTGATTTGGCTTCAAAGTGTCCAGTTTAAAGATAAAATTGTATAGTTCATCCATAAAATGTTTCGAGACCTATGGCCGAGGTCCAAACGTCTTGGCTTCCAGAGGGATTTTGAAGTTTCAAACCGTAGGAGACCGTCTGGCGCTGTAGGTTTGCCAGAGCCAGAAACAATCGACGACGGCTTCTACCGCCGATATTCTAATGAACACGCCACGATGAGCCGCAGTTCGCAACAGACCGACACACACGCGCTCGCACTCAATCATCCGACGGACCGGAACACGCAACTATGGCCGAAATCGATGAGGCACATTGAAAAAACTCCGCGCACATTCTACAGCAGACTTCTGAGCATGAATAATTTAATTCAATGACAATGGGCAAAGCACGGCGTTAATCGATCCCTCTGTGGAGTGCGCCACGCATTCTGTTATACTAGGTATAAGTAGGATGTCGTAGAGGCGATTTTAATTAACTAATTAATTAATTAATTAATTAATTAACTCGTGACGTGAGTAGATAGCACACATGTGAAACAGAGTATGGAAAATAGTTCAAGTTCAGTATAGTGCTAAAAAACAATAAAGCACAAAACAGACGTTAGGAGGTACAAAAGATCGTCTGCCTGTAAAAGTAACTACTGCAATAATTTAAAGAAGTGGATAAGGATAAAGAACGGCGTTCGTCAAACTCTTTTGATATATGCCACGCCCTCTACTTTTACGGGATATCGTGGAGGCGATTTGAAGGCATATTTGATTCACACAGAGTATTTGCGGAGGCCAGTCGATAAACAATTTGGTTTCTTGCCCTTCCCGACAAATGAACCGACCCCGAACGTATGGAAGGCCTGAGCGGGAAATCCGAACCAAGGACCTATTATCAGGTGCACGCGACAGCCGGCACATCCTCCGACTGCGCTGCATGCGCCCTGCAGCACATATACAGGGGCGCAAAAATTACCCGCACAGGGTACGACGCAGTCCACGAGCCCGAGCTAACTCTTTCACCTACAGCAATTTAAGGGAGTTCAATCACATTTTGAGCACAACTGAGGAAGTCTTGGGATCCTTGCATGGTTTCAAGAAGCTGCTTTTACGTGTACAATGAGTGCCTTCAGTCGTATTTATTTGTTTTTGATTGATTTTGTGGTTCTTTTATTCTACCATTGTAATCTCACGCGTGGCCTTAGTTCACGTCATGAATAAATAAATAAATAAATAAATAAATAAATAAATAAATAAATAAAGTAGGTGATCGGAATCAAATGTTCTATCATTCGGTAGGGCGTTCAGTAAGCAGTCCTCAACATAAAATTCTATAGTTTTTCCGCATTTTTGCATTGCATTTTTGCCCTTTCCAAAGTAAAACGATGAAATGTGCCGATAATACTCTCCTTGATTGTTCATTTTCAACTTGATTTTTTACAAATTGGTTTTACTAATGTCGCCCGGTATTTGATAGAAGATAGCATAAAGCCAAATCTTTAAAATAAATGATAAAGGATAAAAGCCGGCGTTACTCAATCCCTTTTTGGGATGCGCCACGCATTCTACTTCTACGGGATGTCGTGGAGGCGATTTGAATGCGTATTTGGCCATACAATGACTTGCGGTGGCCAGCCGATGAACAAATTAGCGCGTTACCCTTCCCAGACAATTCTGGTACCAATTCACCGACCCCGGAGGGATGGAAGGCTTGGTTGGCCTGGGCGAGAAATCCGAACCAGGCACCTGGTATCGGGTGCAAGCGCAGTCGGCGCCTCCTCCCGCTGCGCTACACGCGCCCTATCTTTAAAATAGTATATATAAAAACTGTAAGCCATGCAATCACTACTACCACTACTAAAAATATCCAGTTCACGCCATCTATGAGAAAAAAAAACGACATTAATTATCGAACAATTCAATGGAAACATGGAACTACTACGATAGAGTAGGATAGTTGCGGCAAACAATGAATAGGTGGAGCAGACGACGACAAGGTTTCAAGGAATTGAGGCGTTGACATCCCCCATAGAGGATGAGCTTCGGTGTGTTTTGATGTTCGTCGAACAGCGCGGGATTAACTGCGCTTACAAGGTACACCTCCAGAGTTCAGTGTCGTCGGCATGTGAGCAGAAAAACACGCAGAGAAGCGCAGTCGGTCAGTCTTGGAAGTTCATTTAATCGGCCGACGTAGCCCATCATCCGCTATATTGCCCTTTGGCGGAGTAATTCCACACGAGCCCGTCGCCGCCGGATACGACTTCGGCTTTTATGCCGCCGGACACCGACGGGTCCTGGCTGCTGCAGTTAGTTAGGGGTGAGCGGTGACGGTAGCCGTAGCCGGATGATGGTGGTGAAGTTCGGAGAGTGCTGATGCCACATACGAGGCACGCACACACACTGGGGCGGAATAGGATTTGTGCCATAATTGAAACACTCGCCGGCAGCCCGAATCCGCCCGAACCAACACCACCACCGGCACCGCAGCCAGCTGTCGCGGAGGGGCTCGTCGGCCGTCCGGACGAGATTGACTGCGGCGCTCGTTCGCCCTCCAGCTTCAGTCGTGCGTGAAACCGCCGGTGCAGCACGTTGGAGTTTCGTGCATGATTAGGGACCACTCGACGTGTTCCGAACGACCACCGACCCGGGAAGGTCCGACGTCGAGCAAAGAGCATGCGCTGAAGTTAGAGGGGACTCCAGCAGAAGCTCAGACTTCATATTTCCAGACTCCCCTTCTCCATCAGTTCACAACCAGGAAGTAGCTTCCGGAAAATTCATCAGCGCAGGGAGAGGGCCGTTGAAAGGGCTGAGCGCTTAAAGTCACCAGTGACAGAAAGCGTACCCCATGGAAATAAAGGGAAATCGAACACGCTGAAATACGCAAAAAAAACAACAGAGATTCGGATCGATTCTTCGGGAGTATTTGGGCGCCTAGATATGTGCAGTCCCTTTTTGCGACATAACTTCTAGACTTGAGAGAAGGCCTTCGGAGTTCCGAGACGCTGTCGCGTAGGCCAAGTCGTCGAAGATTAGGTGGGCCGGCCACGTAATGCGCTTCGCAGACACCCGCTGGACAAGAGCCGTCACCGACTGGACCCAGGACGCCCACTAACGCGTTGGTCGGACTACATCTTGAAAGCCCTGAACGAACGATATGTCGCTCTTCGTATCTCTCAAGTGAGGAGGGTGCATTGGAGCACTCTGGCAAGCGACAGGGACGAATGGAGGCGCTGCTGGCGCCCGTTCCAGCAAATCGATGATCAACGGGACGACAGGTGATACAGGCGAACTCTTAGATCACCCAGCCTTCTTAGACTTCTTACTAATTTCATAACATTATCGGATAATTTTATCCAACGCACGGGCGGCCGCGTTGGACAATGTTAAACAACGGTGCGTGACACCCCAGGATCAACCAAAAGCCCTGGCGCTCCCTGAATGGTATTTTCATCCACAGCGAGAGCGGTCGAGTGATCTTACCTAAGTGAGATACGCCTCATCATTCACAGCGCGGGCAAAAGCCTTAAGCCTTCAACAGCTTAACACAACAGCACCTATGTGCGTTTCTGAGCGTCCGGATTCAAAAGCCGTGCAGCCCATTTCGTGCTATGAGTATAGGAAGACCACTAAAGGGGTAAGAGTAGAAGGGGAGACTTCGAGGGCGGAGAACCGACAGCAACCAGGAGGGAGCGTCATGAATACGAGGAGGCATCGGGTTGGGGGGGGGGGGGGTCGATAGAACAATGAAGCAGGCCAGGAGGTGGTACCAAGAAGGGTTTAGGCAATAAGGAGGGAACAGTAGGGAGTTACCAATAAGGGGGGGGGGGTGCAGTAGGGAGGACTAGCAAGTGGATTCATTACGAGGGAACCAGTAAGCGAGACCGGATTTAGAAGATGTGACACCCATGTCGCGCAAGTGGCATTCGCTCGCCGTCGTCGAGCCATGAGCGTGCGAGGGCTACTCAATTGGGGTAGAGTAGTAAGGATGACCACGAGGAGGGGGAGGGAGGGATCGACAGGAAGAAGGGACTGGAAGCGGGACCAGGACGGGGAACCAACAAGAAGGGAGCCGTAAGGGAATTCATACAGAGAACAGGGAATCTGCCATATGCATACCCTCTCCATGCTCGACACAGCGGCGATTGCGCGCTCTTCTGAGCTTCTGGATCCTACGTTGCGCAACAAGCATTCTGATTCTGAATACGTGTCATCTACGTTTGCCGTGAGCATGGGAAGACCACTAAGGGGGTGTGGAAAAGGGCGGTAAGGGGACCTCTAGGGTGGACCAGGAGAGCGACTAGGAGGAAAGGAACAACTTGGAGGAGGAGCCAGGATTGGGAAACCAGCAAGAAGATACCAGTAGGAGGTCGGTGGTGAAACAGAGAAGTGGACCAGGATCTGGGACCAGGAAGGTGGGGGACTAAAGAAGGGGAGGGAAGACCAGCAAAGGCGGACTAGCAATTAGATCCAGCAAGAAGAAACAGCTGAGGGAGAACCTGGCTTCGGAAGAGATGTCAACGATATCTGGAAACATTAGCTGTTGAGCATGAGAACGATTGCGGAGGAGTAACCTGAAGGACAGAAATACTTCGCAGCACAAATCAATGACGTCAATGGCCGGTCCGGAGAGAATGTCTATGATGGAGGTAGAGAAGTGGTGAACGGCTTGTTGCCGATATAGTACGGACAAGGTCCTAGATGCTAGCGAATTTTATGTTTTACGAAAACTATTTCCCACAGATCAGTGATGCTGCAAAGTCGCGCGAAGCGCGCAAGTGCGACAAGTGCAAGTGGAGCACTTGTGGTTATACAAGTTCGTAAAATTGTGGAACCAACCTTGTTGAATAGACTTCTCTCGGTCACCACAAACGTCTTCCTGAGAGCCTGCATACTTACTTACTTTGATACTTTGATGGTCCTTTTGTCGGCTGGAGGTCTTCTCAGCGGGGACCACAACTCTTCCAGACCGCTCGATCTCTGGCTGTTTGCATCCAGTGAGGCAGACTCCGCTCTCTGAAAGATCTTGAGAATGAGTCTGCCCATCGCGTTGGCGGTCGTCCCAGTGGTCTCTTATGGCCTCTCGGGAGCCATTCTGTGACACGGAGACTCCATCTATCGTCCTTTCGTCGAAGCAGGTGTCCGGCCCAGCGATATTTGGACTTCTTCATGTACTGCAGCGGGTCTGCTATTTGCGACTTCTCCCGTAGCTCCGAGTTTCGTAGGCCTTCTTGCCATTGCTGACGAAGGCTTGTCCTTAGAAGACATCTCTCCAGTGCACGATGCGTAGTTTGCATCGCTCTGGCGATTGTCTTGTTGTCGGGCCAGGTTTCAGTCGCGTAACACATCGCAGGCAGTACAGAAGCGTTGAATATCGAGGCCCTGAGGCCGGGATCCTTGACCTGATCGGTGACTTCGCGAATTGAACTGAAGGCTGCCCATGCTGCGCGTCTCCTGCGGGCGATTTCAGGAGCGAGGTCGTTATCCATGTTCAGCTCTCTTCCCAGATAGACGTAGGAGTCGACCTGTTGTAGAGCGACTCCATTTAACCTTACGAGTCCCGTGTCACACCACTGGTTGACCATAAACTGCGTTTTGGACATATTCATGTCCAATCCAATCTTCATACCTGCCACATTGAGCTCGCTCAGCATTTCCTCGACTTCTGCCGTGCTGGTAGAGATGAGAACAATATCGTCGGCGAAGCGAAGGTTGCTGATCCGTTTACCGTCGGCAAGGTAGCCTTTATCGTCCCAATTCAAGTCTTTCATGGCATCCTGGAGTGCCGCTGTGACTAGCTTAGGAGAAATCGTGTCTCCCTGCCGTACTCCTTTCCCGATAGGAATTTTAAGCTTTCGATCGAACAGCTGGATGGTAGTCGATGTGTTCGAGAAGCATTCGTCGAGAAGTCGGATGTAGGGCGATGGTATACCAGCGAGCACAAGTGCGTTCAAAACGGCGTTGATTTCCACAGAGTCGAACGCTTTCCTGTAATCCACGAAGACAAGGACAAGTGGGAGGTGGTACTCGCGGCTCCTCTCGATGAGCTGTGAGACAGTCTGAATATGGTCCATGCAGGAGAAATCCTTGCGAAACCCTGCTTGCTCCACTGGCTGATATTCATCCAAGCAACGCTCCATGCGGTTAAGCAGTATCTTGGTGAAGATCTTGTACACAACCGAGAGAAGACTGATGGGTCGATAGTTGTTGATATCCTCCTGCTGACCTTTTTTGAAGATTAAAACTGTTTTCGACTCCTTCCATGAATCCGGAATCCTACCAAGTCGAAGGTAGTGGTTGAAGTGCTTGGCAAGAAGTGAGCAGAGGGCACTGCCACCCGCACGAAGAAGATCAGCAGAAATGCCGTCCGGTCCGGGAGCAGTGCCCGGCTTCATCCTTCTGATGGCATGAGCAACTTCTGATTCCAGAATGGGAGGTACTTCCTCAGCTGGTGGCATCAAGCATTTCGGGACAGTGATGGAAGAGCGGAACAGATCTGTGTAGAATTCTTGAACGATGGCCTCCATCGCTCTTCGAGACGTTTGCGTTGTTCCATCCTTATCCACAAGGGCTGACATTATTGCCTTCTGATCGCAGAGATCTCGTTTGCAGCGCTTTATGCTTGAACCTTTCCCAGCGGCTTCTAACAGCTTCAATCTTCTGTAGGCTTGAATGGACTCCTTCACTGCAATTCGACAGGCCTTCGAGATGGTGACTTTTTCCAGATGGGAAGCATTAGGATCCAGTTTAACAGCTCTTCTTTGCTCCAAGAGCTTAATCGCATGTGCGTTGAGTCTTGAAGCAGGCGGTGATGTGGCTCCGCAAGAGCTGCTAGCACATTTCAACAGTCCTTTGGAGAGAAGGTCGTAGTCTTCCGATGGATCTTCAAGAAGATTCCAATCATACGACTTTATTGCACATTCCAACTCCTCAGACTTGAATGTGGGGATCCTCACCGGTGCCGGTTTATGAGTGTCACGCTTGAACATCCTCTTTTTGAGAGTCAGCTTCGCACGGACAAGACGGTGATCCGAGCCGGTGTCAAATGAAGGCAGCACGGAGACGTCGAACAGACTCCAGCGTCTGTTTGTAAGAACATGGTCGATCTCCGAACGTGTTTCTCCATTTGGGCTTTCCCAGGTCCATCGTCGGTTTGAAGGCTTCTTAAACATAGAATTTCCATGGTAGAGACGGCACGCGGATAGGAAGTCTATCAGGCGCTCTCCGTTTTCGTTCCTTGAGGAAGTTCCATGTGGTCCTAGCCTCCATTCGTCGTACCGACGATAGCGTTAAAGTCACCAACGACAACTTTGTAGTAGCTCTTCTCGTCGTTGACAGTTCTTTCGAGCAGCTTGTAGAATTCCTCCTTTTCTTCATCTGTGGCCGCAGATGTTGGAGCATATCCATTTATGATGGAGATGGTTCCTTGATCTTTGGTTTCCAGACGAAGAACAGCTACTCGCGGACTGATGATCTTGTAAGAGTCTACTAGGTGGTGCACTGTCGAATTGACGAGAAATCCAACTCCGCCAATATTCTTTCTGTCCACCTTTGCTCCGATAATGAGAAGCTCGTTGTGGTCGGTCCTTCTTATGGTTTCCGTTCTGCCTTTCGTTTCCTGCAGGGCGATAACGTCGTATTTGATGTTGCGGCTTCTGTAAAGCAGTGTCCGAAGATCCTGCTCAGATGCGATCGAACGACAGTTATAAGTGCAGACAAATAGGCAGTTTCCGTGTCGTGGTGGGAGGGAGTTTCCGGTAGTCCGATTCCAATGACGTCCTGATAGCTTAACTCCGAGATTAGATGGCCCCTCGCCGGAGGTGGATGCAACCGACGTCGTAGAAGTCCACCTCCGGCGCGCGGAGGACTGGGGCACGGGTTTAGTTGTTTGAGCCATACCGGTGGTCTGGTTACTCACATGTTCCTGGCCAGGGATACAGGAGAGCCGCCCATACACGACAAAGCGTCGCGTACTGCGTGACCGTTTGTGCCGTTAGCCATCACAAAGTGATGTTCAGAGCCTGCATAAGGCCAGAAAAGTAAGAGGATTTGCTAATCCAATGATCATTTCAGGTATAGTAGTTTTATATTGATTGGAAAAATAATGAAAGAGGCGTTGGACAACGAAGCTGTCCTTACGAGGATTGGGAAAAACCTGGTAAACGCCATCGCATAGAAACAGATTTGACTCGTGCACGTCATTCCCCGACATCTGTACTCATCCAAGGGTGGCCTATCAGCCTTTCGGCTGTTTCCATAGTCATGGTTAGCTGGGCTACTGTTCTCCTTCGTTTCGTCCTTCCACTACCTAAAGAAGCTATTAGCTTGAGTACTCCCACAAGCTTTTCTTTAGTTGAGGTGGTTGTGCCGATACATCAACCGAATCAACGATAGGTTTGTACATACCTGTATCGGACCCACACCCCGTCAACAGTTACTTCTACAGTAGCTGTTCAACAACTACTCGTAAACCTAAAGGCCGATCCGGAACTATTTGGAGATATTTAAGTACTGGCCTTTCATCAACCACTCACTGAAAGCCATGTTTATGCCAAACATAACTTCAAAGAGCTATAAAATCGTGCTGAAGTTGAATATCTGGCACATCCTTAAAAGGTGATTCGTGCGAACGACTATAAACCTTTCCACTGACAGTCCAGTTTATTTGCAGATCGTACAAGATTGCAAGATTTTGTTGATCGTTATCCGGCCAAAAACCATCTGATAACGAACAACAAAACAAATAGGCCAAAACCCGAAACCGGATAACGGATAACAGTTAATCCCTGGTGCGGCGCTTAAATCGATGGCATTAGGATGGGAACCAATAGACGGCGGCAGGGGCGGAGCTATCACCGCTAGGCCACATATTAGAGCGCCCCCCCCCACCCGAGTCGTTAGAGTCAGTCGTCGTCGGAGCACGCGCTTCGCGTCGCAGTCAACCATGACCCCCGTAGCGGTCGACCTAGAGCAATTCTGGACGACGAGATAAAGGAGTTGGTGGAAACTGAACCATGCCAAACAGCTCGCGGGCTCGTGGAGGAGGCGCCGGCTGTCACCTGCACCCGATACCAGGTTCCTGGTTCGGGTTTCCCGCCCAGTCCAACCAAGCCTTCCATCCCTCTGGGGTCGGTGAATTGGTACCAGACTTGTCTGGGAAGGATAAAGCGCTTACTTGTTCATCGGCTGGTCACCGTAAGTCATTGTATGGCCAAATACGCATTCACAATGCCTTCACGATATCCCGTAGAAGTAGAATGCGTGGCGCATCCCGAAGGGGATTAAAGAGCGCCGTCCTTTATCCTTTACGGATGTTGGGAACGCCTTGGAAGGTGAAAAAGCTCGAAAAGTGGGTGCCTCACGAGCTGAGTGAGCGGCAGAAATTGTCACGTTTCGAGATTGTTCTTCTCTACTTTTACGCAACAAATGTGTCCAGTTTTTGGATCGAATCATCACTTGTGATAAAGAGTGAATTCTGTATGAAAACAGAAGACGTTACGTACAGTTGCTATACGCCGACTAATAGTTTTTTCTCCTAGGCATTTTCCAAAGGCGAACCTCCACCAAAAAAAGGCAATGGTCACTATATAGTGGTCGACGGCTGCTGTGACCCATTACAACATTTGGCACCAGGCCAAACGATCACAACTGAGTTCTACTGTAAGGAAATCGACGAAATGCACCGAAAATCGCGTCAACTTCAGACAGCATTGGTCAACAGAAGAAGCCCGATTCTTTTGCACGACAACGCCCGCCCACACGTTCCACAAATCACTATTCGAAAATCGAACGAACTAAGGGTTGAAGTTCTGCCTCACCCGCCATATTCTGCAGACCTCTCACCACCTTTTCAAACACTTGCAGAACTTTCTCGCTGGTAAAACCTTTACCAATCAGGACCAAGCCAAAACAGCTTTCGTGGATTTTGTCGAATCTCGACCACCTAATTTTTTCGCTGATGGTCTAGGTCGACAACTGGCCCGTTGGCAAAAGTGTGCTGAATCGAACGGTACCTATTTCGACTAAATCCGATAAGATTTGAGAAAGTTATTTAACAGGGTCAGCCAAAATAACGTGGACAGGATTTTTTTATCATAATTATAAAACAACAAACAATTCGAGAAAATGACGACTAAAATACAACGATACAAACATTAGGGCACATCATGTTTAAGTGGTTTTGAAGCCACCTCCCTTGTAGCGGATGCAGAGGGCCAAACGTTTGGCGAATTTTCGGCGATGGACCGCAGGTCATCAGGAGACAACCGTTCCTACTCCTGGCGCAAGGATTCCTTCAGGGACTCGAGACTGCGGTGGAGTTTGACGCCGACGCTAGCCTCTAAAATGCCCACACACTGTAGTCCATCGGACTGAAATCCGGAGAATACGGCTGCCATTCCGAAGGCGTGATGAAGTCGGGGAAATTGACCTTGCACCACGCCTGCGTACTCTTCGCCCTATGTGCGGGTGCAGAGTCCTGTTGAAACGTCCAACGGACATCACCGAAGTGCTGGTGGGCCCAAGGAAGAACTGCGGACTCAAGAATGTCTCACTGGTACACACCTTCGTCGATTTTCACTCCTTTATCCACGAAAACCAGGGTCTTGCCGCTGGCGCAGATTCCGCCCCAAACCATGACAGATTGTGGGTTTTGGACGATAGCAGAGGTGCTATCATCTCTGTAGCCTCTGTAGATCACATCCTAGCATTTTGGCGATTGTGCGCCTGCTCCACGGTGAACAGCTCCTCATCCGTGAACAGAATCTGTTCCCAGAATCTGTTCCCAGGTACGACCTGCGGCCCATCGTCGAAAAACTCGCGAAACGTTTGGCCCTCTGCATCCGCTCCAAGGGAGGCCACTACGAAACCACTTGAACATGAGGTAACCTAATGTTTGTATTGTTGTAGTTTAGTTGACGTTTTCTCGAATTGTTGGTTGTTCTACAGTTATGGCGAAAAATCTTGTCCACGTTGTTGCAACGATGTTTTGTTACGTTCTAGCGCCAGGTGGGACTCGAACCCGCACCTCCCTTTGACTGGGCGGGAATGCTCTATCCGGTCAGAGGGAGGTGCGGGTTCGAATCCCGCCTGGCGCTAGAAGTTTTGATCGCAACAAAACATCGTTGTAACGGCTTACATCCTCGTCACCAGCCAATTGAGGCTTAAAGAAACTGATTTGTATCTTGCCCATGTTATTTTGGTTCACCCTGTAGTTCCAAGTAAAGCACTCAAAACGCTGAGAGCTTTCCGGACAACCTAATACATTTTCTGTCGATAACTTTGTTTCAAAGAGAAGGCTTGGTTTATTTGGGTTTGAACGCCGCAGCCTGTATTTTATCACCATTTCTCATTACAAGGAAACCAGTTTGCTGGAAGAGTTCTAGAGCAGTGATGCACAGAAAAAACTTCGACGGCAGCCATCTATTAATTCATGGAGACTTCTAGAACCAATGGTCCCTTACGCAATGCGTGACGCACATGCACGAATCGATCCTGGAGCGAGCTTTCGTCGCATTCCAGCGTCATCCAGTCGCAAGTTCGAGGCGCTTTCTTCGCCTTCCCCTCGACGTTGACGTCACACATCGAATGACCAAACGACCGCTGGGTTTCTTTGGCTGCTGACGGGCGGAACGGCCTCGACATATCCGATTCCTAAAGGTCATAGAGGATCTTTGAACGAGTGGAGAAGGTGGGTTAGAAGTACGGGAAAACTCTTCCTTGTCCTTGATTAAAGCGCATGGGATAAACCAGCTCCTCAGCATCACCAGACACCAAAGAGGCGTACCACCGTGGCGTGGGCGTGCATGATCAGTGGGGGACGGTCAGGAGGTACACCCGCCCCTGCTGGGTGCCGTGCGATCTTCCTCTCATCTCCCTTGCTCACCCACCCTCAACCCCCTAGGCTTCACCGGGAGTCTAACGGCTGCCTTACGAAGACTTTGACACGGAAAAAAAAAGTTTCCGGTCCGCAGAACAGCGGTGTACCTCCTGACGCCATGCCCCGCAGCAGGGGGCGGGTGTACCTCCTGTCGCGCTGCCATGATCAGTGTCCTGATTGGTTGTGACTGTCTGGCGCGTACCCCCGGTCATCATGTAGGTCAAATTAATGACTAGTACCGCTTATATATTCTGACTTTCATTAGAAGGTGCGATTCATAAGAAAACTCGTCCTTGAGAGAAATTTTAGATGTACAGAGGAAGAGGAAGCGGATTAATTATGCGCAAACAACTTCTTAAGGACCTCCACCGCAGGATAACTCGTCCAGCATATGAAGATTAGATGAAAAAGTAATCCCTACATCCTTGCGACGCTGTTGTTGCATTGTGGTTGAGTAACAGCTCGGACAACTAATCCTTCAGTCCTGCATAGAGTTGCGCATACACGAATCAAAACAGATTTTTCACTTCTAGGCGATGTCACGAAAAAGCGATGTTCAGATTCAGAGTTCCAATTCGGGCGGGTGTTAGCGATGGGGGGGGGGAGGGGTTGCCATTGCTATCGATTGGGCGGCATAGAAAATCGATAAAAAGGCTTTTTGTTACATCGAGGCGAAATATGTCACCGAACCGCCGTAAAACAAGTCGGCTCGGCTGTTCGTAGCGATCGAATGCAGCAATGGAAAGGCTGATTCCAAAGCTCCTAGCGGTCAACTGCTGATGAATGCGGATGATCTCAGACACTCACAGCGGTCAACTAGAAGGACAAGCAGAAAAGTTCAGGTGAACGGAATTTCTGCAGCAGTCGAATGAACAACTTTAGGCGGGAGCTTAAAACGGGTTAAAATTTGGCGAAAAACACGTTTCAAACTCCCTCAATGGAAATTTCGAGGAATGTTGAGAGAAATACTGTTCAACTACCGGTGAACTTCTTCGATGAACTATAGTTCCCCTTCCAGTTGATCAGTGCGAATAGCTGAAATCTCAGACACTGGGAGAGGTCAACTGCAGGTGAAAATGACGTATTATGACGTCACAGGTGACCTGTGGGGGCTATTTTGTGGCGGAGTTTCAGTGAGCGGTCTTCTACCGGCCATTTCTCCGCTCGCATGATACGCAATGCGAGATGTAGGTGGACTACTCAGACACTGGGTGAGTTCACCTGCAGGTGAAAAATGGGTGAACTAACAATGTAATTGTAGGTGACCTGATTTCGACCTACAGGTGAGCGGTCTAAGACCTACAGTTGACCGGATTTAGGCGGGAACTTAAAAGGGGGTTTCGCGGAGGACGTGAAACTCGCCATGCTATTTACATGTACTGGTAGGATAAGGTTAAGTATGCTGGTTTTGGTCCATCCGGCCAAAGAGGTGTGTACTTTATATGCTGCTATAAAACTGTAAGAACTCATAGATGACTCATAGATTTTTATACTCAAGCATATAGTAAAAACTGAACATTCTATTCGTTCACACGCCCCCGTGCAATCGATTGGGTCAAGCTTTCGCGATGGGGCAGGTCACCTACAGGTGCAATGCTAGTTCACCCATCTTGCACCTGCAGGTGACCTCACCCAGTGTCTAAGATGATTTAAGACAGCGGCGTAAAGTGACCCGTAATTTGCGTAATTGCAGAGGCTCACAATTACAGACTTTTTAGACCTGAGAACGATCCTGCTCAAAATCCTGTTAAACTTCTGGCCCAATACGGGTCACCAGTGGGCGAAAATCCTGTCATCTATCGACGAATTTCATTCGACAAGTAGTTGCCCTGTCACTTCACAGGAAATTCACCTGGAGTTGACCACAGGAGCTTTCAAAATTATCCTTGTCCCACCTATGTTCCACGGACACTTTTAGAACATCTGCCGAAGCTGGACGAGTTTTTTGGATGATCTAGTCTGGTACTACCCCATTGTGGGTGGTGTGCAGGACAACTCGTCCACGACCATTCTTAGCTTTAATTTACATCGGGACGGTAAAGAGCCGTTACGCAAATGGGCGGAGTTCTGACAAATAGGCGTGGTCTTTGCACAATTAAACTTCAATGTGGTGGGGCAAGCAACTACGTGGTTCTTCCAGTTCTTTCAGTTGTAACGCCACCTAACTAGGAGTAAGCCGTGAACACGCACATGGAAAACTAATCAGAACAGCTATCACAAGGGCTGCCAAATTGACACGTGCGTGCGTCCTGTGATCTTTTAATCCATCGATTTCCGATCGAATGCCATTGAAGCGGCGCAAAAATATTGAGAACATTTGTGAAAAAACAATAAGATGTTCTCCTATATTCTAAAACAAAGTATAGATCTGGAAATGTAAAATGTTTAAAAAATAACGGATTAAGCGCGAAAAACCTGTCGGAATGTTCACATAAAAAAGGAAAAAAGCTCGATTTCAGAGGAGTTCTGATGGAATCAAAGAAATACCCATTTTTCAAGGCCTAAGGATACAAAGCGCCGAAGGTGCTCAGCTGAACTAACCCTCAAAAATTGCGTGAAGCTGAGAAGGTAAGCCTATTATGTACGAAGCGCTAGCAGCGGCGCCGAGGGACCAACAATGGAGGCGTTCGACCGGCGGCCAGCACCCATGTCACACTTCCGCTTTCTGCTCCATCAGACAAAGCGAGTGGCGGACGGCGAATTCCTCGCCCTCAGGCACCCCCGTAGGCTGTCCGTTTTGGGAACGGGAACGCCCCAAAGAGAAGAAGGGGAGGCAGAGCGGATGGGACGATTAAAACGGCTATGTAATCCTGAGAAACACTTAAGGTTTTTTAACCACAAGAGCTCAGGCGTCAGAACTCCTCCCACCAGCTGGCCGGTCACTGAGAACTCCGCCTACTCATGAAACCTCTCCTTGATTCTCCCTAAAACTATTCCACATTGAACTCCTCCAAAATGAGCTGTCAGTGACATAAGAATCGGGCAATGGGAAGATATGGCGCACGCAGCGCAGCTGGAGGAGGTAATGGCTGTCGCTTGCACCCGATACCAGGTTTCTGGTTCGGAGTTCCCGCCCAGGCCAACCAAACCTTCCATCCCTCCGCGGTCAGTGAATTGGCACCAGCTCGTCTGGGAAGAATAAAGCGCGACTTGTCCATCGGCTGGTTGCAAGACAATGAATCGCCTCCATGACATTCCCTTAGAAGTAGAATATGTGGCGCATCCCTCCTCGCTCAAGGGCCTAAAGGGATCGAGTAACGCCATTGAGCGAGGAGGATCCACTTGGCCACTTTGGCACGAGGCAGGGCCAAATGGGAATTTGCTGGCGTCGCTGGAGTAAGCCGATGGTGATCAGAGGACGTCAGATGTTACAGTTGATACGCAGTTTTGGTGCTACTTTTGCATGCGACCTTATCTACAGCGGATCCGCTTGGGGAGTTTGCTGCTGTTGAATGAGAGCCGACCACTCTCTATAAGTTAGAACGACGACTTTTTCGTACTGGTCGCGACTGTAGTCTACATTTTCCTCCACGCCACCGTTAATAAGCCCGACTGAACTTTATGAAGCTCTACGTGTTCTTAGAGTGAGAAGGCTATTATTGGGCTAGTTTGGCACGAAACAGGGACAGACGAAGAGACACTTGCGCCTAGCCAAACATTACGACGACCAGTTGGAAGTCAGATAATACGTATGATAAACACGCGATCTGGCTCTGCTTTTTCACTTGTCGTTAATCTGGCCTACATGCATGTTCCCTCACATATTTGTTATGCATGAGCGAGCTTTACATGACACTCTTCGTCTCCATACAATCTACTGGCCACTTTGGCGCGCTGCAGGAACGAACGATGAATTGCTAGCGCGCACCTGATGATCAGCGAGGAGTCAGCACAGATTTGATGCTACTGTTCGTTAATGTGGCCTACATGGAGGAGTAGGTGCCACACCAATCAGACCCCACAGGCGTGCCATTCATAGCTGACGAGGTGAGTACGATCAGTGTCTTGATTGGCTGTCATGTGTTTGGTCGATACTGTGATTGATTATTGTCGTAACGTTCGCCACGCTCCGTTACGACTCTTCAATGACACACACGCTGGAAGGCGCCCTGGTCCCGACGCGGAGTGCATACGGTCGCGCGCACGCGTCGCGACGCACTATAAACGCCTTCCCGCGCGCACGCGGCAGTCTCCGGCTTCGTCGTCGCACCGAGGGGTCGGTACGCTCTCCGCTCCGGTACTCCATCATCAGCGCAGTGTCCTCTCCATCAGGACTTCGACTCGACCAGCCGTGCAGGACTTCAGGACGACCAGGACAGGACGCGCAGAGACGACAACAGAGGTAACCACAGAGACCGACCGAGCCACCGCCCTCGTGAGCGCAGGCTCCAGGGTAGGAGCGAGGAAGGATCTGCGGCTAGCGCTTGGGGCTGACCCGTAGGTAACGTGGCGGGGCTCAGCCTTAACTCGTAGGCAATTGTGTTCCATACTGATGTGTGTGTATATTGGGTTGCATGTGTATATACACTGTGTGTGTATATTGGGTTGCCTTGAAGTCTGAGGTCTGATGTGCATTGTCACGTGACTCGAGAGTGGGAAAGGGTTTATTCTGAGCGCAGTGGTAAATGCTGCAGAAGGTCGGCTGGTTCAATTGTATCGCGCGAGTGATGTGAAGATGGGCGAGAGTCGCCGGGGGACCAGCGCAGGTGCAGTCTGCGCAGGAGATTCTAGATAACATCCGCATTGATATGAGGTGTGCTAAGTCGGGACAACAAGGGTCTACCCCTAACGTGGCAGGTAGTGTAAGAGCTAGCGCGCATGGGTAAGACCTCGACTCCAGTTGTGCTTCACACGTGGCCTCGGGTTGAGGGCCGCGTGAGTTCTACCCCCAGTGCAGCAGACTCACCAGGGGCACACAATTATGATTAGCTGACGAGCCCCCATCTGCCAATGCTGCCCAAATTCGCGACATGAGCCTTTTCTTTTTTTTAAATTTTAGCACCATGATCACGGTTATACTGCGGCTCAAAAGGGTTCGTATACATTTTCGTAATGCAGACGTAAAATAGCTAAGTATGCTAAAAATGAAGGGAAACCAGACTATCCTAGTCGGAGGTGTGCACATGGCATTTTTACTCACTATTCCGCCCTTTGAACTTGTCCGAAAACTCTATCTGGTGTGTCGTGATAGTGCAGACATAACTGTCACCTTAGGTTCGCTCCCTCTCGACTGGGTTAGGTTCGGAAAGCTTTGTATGGAATGAGGCCACCTCTACCTAGAAACGAGGTTTCCGAAAAGACACCGAGAAGGGTGTTTTTGGAGCAGCTCTGTCCGGCCCGTTATAGCCTTCCGGTGTGACGACTGAAATCCGCACGGCAATTATGGGCCTTTCTAGGACACAGACCGAGAGCGATTTGACTGGCAACGAGCGAGTGCCCCATTCAGGGAGATAGAATGCCCACACGGCGGGCGATCAGCTGAACTAGCTGCCTGCAGGCGTCTCTGGATCTCGACGCCGCGGGCGACGTCGAAAAAGAACGCTTCCCAGTGGGCTGGCTCTATTCTTAGCGCTGCTCCATCATGTTCTCTGGTCGGCAAACGTTGGCCATGCATCTTTCAGTGCAGCGATGGAATATTTAATTTCGAAGTCCATTCGGACAAGGTCGGGCATCGGGAGCCCTTCGTAAATCACCGTTGGCTAAAGTTAGCAGAGAACTCCGCCCACCTCAATGAAAAATTTCAAAAAAAAATCATTTTTGAGTTCAAATGCTAATAGTTTTTAGTTCAGTGCACGCATAGATCATATCACTAGTGCTAGCTGTTAATGTGGCCAACACGAGTAGACGCTAATCACAAGCAATCAGAGCACCGACCGAATACGCGCCAGCCAATGAGGGTAGCCGCTTTTCCGACCCTTATGGGTAGTACTTTCGAGAGCGTATTCATCCCTATGTTCGCTACATTAACGACTAGTACGATCACACGATGAGGCTTGATCAATCGGCCACCCCGCCATCGTGCTGGCCACATTGACGACTAGCACCGTTTTATTTATTGATAGTTATTTGAAAATCTGCAAGATTGCAAATGATTATTTTAAAAAAATAGTGTTGGTTGTTAACCCGTGATCATAACGAGCCAAGGATGAACGCAAGAAAAGGAAGTGTGTCCAAGCATGTATAGAACTCCGCCCATTTGCCCTAATCCCGCCCATAACGTTACAAAGTATTGAAAAGCGATTTTTTCTCCTGTTCTTTGAGTTCGGTTCTCACTTTGGTTAAGCTTCGGCAGAAACATCTCAATTAGTATATGAGCAGTAATAGTCGTTAAGGTAGCCACCACGAGGGGGCGGCAGCCAATCAGAGCTTCTGCAGGAAATGTCCTAACCAGTCAGAACGCCGACCGTATGGGTAGCATTCCTACGTCAACTCCTTCGATAAGGCTTTTGATTACTCCCCCTCCCTATGTTCACCACAGCAGTAACGACTAGTATGATCATTCGATATGACCTGATTGGTCAAGCGCGTCTCCGCCCCATGTAGGTCACATTGGTGACTAGAGCCGAAAATCTGCATCGCTGGGGAAGAATATGTAAAAAAGAACTGGAATTACTTTTCAACCAGCAACAAAATTGATCTAAAGCGTGAGAAGAGGAAGACTTCTCCCGAATTAGTAAACGCATGTATAGAACTCGGGCCAATTGCAACAATCCTGCCCAAACATCGCAAGGTGTCAGAAAAAGTTTTCTAGGAGTTCACTTGGTTTTCCAGTTTTAGTTCTACGCTCGTTTGATTGTTTTCTCTTAAGATATTCCATGTGCGACTGTCCTTGAATCTCGGCATGTCTTAGAACAGTATGGCAGGTAGTCGTCGAGCTGTCGTGCCAAGATTGATATCGAACGTTTATTCGGCTTACGTTTCGGCGTAACCGTCTTCTTCAGAGCCTGGAAAAGACAAGGGGAGTTAGAGAAATTACCCGTCCAAGAGTTATTTCAAGTTTCAGCCATCTCAAAAGCTAAAGGGAGAAAGAGACGAACCACGAGGGAGACAGCCCAACTGACCTTATGTAAACAGCCTTCGGCTATCAGGTTTACGCCGAAACGTAAACCGAATAAACGTTCGATATCAATCTTGGCACGACAGCTCGACGACTACCTGCCATACTGTTTTCTCTTATTTATTTTCAACGTTTTTTGCATAGAAATATTGAAACCGCCGCTAATATTAACGCTAATACATAATATGGTACTTAAATAGATATTTTGGGGTGAATACTATTGTACGAAACGACAACATATATGTGATACTGATTTCTTGCAAAATGGCCAACAAATGAAAGTGGTTACCATTTAAAAATCGCTTGGAATGCGCCACACACACCGTGATTTCGCCAGGTGAAAGAATGAGCAGACGAAAAGCGGCGTTAGTCTATTAATGCTTGGCATCCGCCACGCATTCCACTTTTACGAGATACTGTGAAGGCATGTGAAGGCAGTCTGAATTGATATGTGAGTTGCAGCGCCATCAGATAGACAAGCCAGCGTTTTATCCTTCCCATAGAAGCCTGTCTCGCATTCACAAGAAGATGGATGAAAGCTTGACTAGTCTGGGCGGGCTCGATCCAAGAACCCCCACTCTGGCAAATTCGGGGAGCCCTCGACAACCGGCGCCTTGTCGACCTGCGCTGTACGCATCCACAGTTTCCTTGTGGAGGGCGAAAATGCAGTCGTATGTGAATCTACGCACTCGAGTAGACGTGACATAGATGGAAAAAGATGACAATTGCACTCGCCGCGTTTTATATTGCTCACAAAAATAGAATATAAATATAAATAAATAATATAATATCCTACTATATATAAAAGAGCAAGCGTGTGTGTGTGTGTCACTGTGTGTGTGTGTCACACTGTCCGTCCGTCCCACTTTGAGTTGGGGCGCGGCAGCCGAACACGTAGACAACCGTGCATGGCGAGCCGGAGAGGTACCGAACACGTCGGCAACCGTGCATGGCGAGCCGTAGACGTGCCAAACACGTCGGCAACCGTGCATGGCGAGCCGTAGACGTGCCAAACAGGGATGTGCGCCGACTTGCGGCCGGTAAATTTTTTGCCGCAAATTTTTACCGCGGAAATTCGCCGGTAAATTCCGGTAAATTCGGTAAATTCGTTAAATTTTTTAAAATTTAATATTAAACAAAATAGCAACTAGTTTTAAGCAGCGGAAAGTAAAAAAAGCGAAAAACTTTTCACCAAAACATCGTCACGTTCAGAAAAACCATGTTATCTTCATTGTATCATGCATATGTCAATCTAAAACAAACAGCACCATAAAAGCATACTGCAACATACAAAATCCAACAACAAAGTCTCACAATAAAAACTTCCAAGAACAACATAGGAAGCGGAGGTCACCTTAATGATCAGAATAAGCGAAACTTTAGAAACAACAAAACATTTTCAAATGCACATATCACCTAGCGGTCAAAGCCGATCAGCGGAATGTTAACTTTGAGAAAAAGAAGACCTGCAAAATTTTCAGGTGCGAGTACCTTGAGGAACTCATTCAAAATTTGACCGGCGGCGGAGAAGACTATTTCGGTTTCCACCGTTCCCGGAGGAGCACAAAAGTACCTTGGAATTATTTGAGCCAAGTGAGGAAATACAGATTTGGTGACCGGATTCGTACAGTACTTCAACGGGTTAGCGCCTGTGTCCAATGGCTCCTACTCTTATACTTTGATGCTCTTATACTGCTGATGCTTACTGAATGACGACAAACACGACGGCAGATGTGAAAGTTCGAGAAGAAAAGGCTTGACAGGAAGCTGGATAACTTGAATCTCAGCGGGTACTATCGCAGTGGAGCGCGTTTTTAACACCAGAGCGCAGCATCTCCGTCTCATAATGTGGTTGTGGATGTTTTAATGGGGTTGAGGACCACGAACGGTAATAGCACGTTATCGGAGAAGATAGAAGCAATCGCTTCTAAACTGAGGTATAGGGTAGTAGTATGTTTCCTATTCCATTCGATTGATAGGGACATGATTTGCATGAAAAAACTCGTTAAATTTTCCGGTAAATTTTGGAATTTACCGAAAATTTTCGGTAAGAGAATTTTTCGCGAAAATGCCGGTAAATCCGGTAAACCGGTAAATCGGTAAACCGGTAAACGCACACCCCTGGTGCCAAACACGTCGGCAACCCTGCATGGCGAGCCGTAGACGTGCCAAACACGTCGGCAACCGTGCATGGCGAGCCGGAGACGTGCCTAACACGTCGGCAACCCTGCATGGCGAGCCGCACACGTGCCGAACACGTCGGCAACCGTGCCTGGCGATGCCGTGGACGTGCCGAACACGTCGACAACCGTGCATGGCGAGCCGCAGACGTGCCGAACACGTCGGCGGCACGAAACTTTAGCCCTGGGGGTAATCGAGATCGCTGAACACGAATCTGAAGTCGACCAATCGATATCGATCGATATTATCGATTTTTGAGGATTTTGTTCAGGCGGCACGAAACTTCAGCCCTGGGGGTAATCGAGGTCGCTGAACACGAATCTGAAGTCGATCAATCGATATCGATCGATATTATCGATTTTTTGACGATGACGCTCAAGTGGCGCGAAACTTTGGCCCTGGGGGTAATCGAGGTCGCTGAACTCGAATTTGAAGTCGACCAATCGATATCGATCGATATTATCGATTTTTGAGGATTTTGTTCAGGCGGCACGAAACTTCAGCCCTGGGGGTAATCGAGGTCGCTGAACACGTATCTGAAGTCGATCAATCGATATCGATCGATATTATCGATTTTTTGACGATGACGCTCAAGTGGCGCGAAACTTTGGCCCTGGGGGTAATCGAGGTCGCTGAACTCGAATTTGAAGTCGACCAATCGATATCGATCGATATTATCGATTTTTGAGGATTTTGTTCAGGCGGCACGAAACTTCAGCCCTGGGGGTAATCGAGGTCGCTGAACACGTATCTGAAGTCGATCAATCGATATCGATCGATATTATCGATTTTTTGACGATGACGCTCAAGTGGCGCGAAACTTTGGCCCTGGGGGTAATCGAGGTCGCTGAACTCGAATTTGAAGTCGACCAATCGATATCGATCGATATTATCGATTTTTTGAGGATGGCGTTTAAGCGGCGCGAAACTTCAGCCCTGGGGGTAATCGAGGTCGCTGAACACGAATCTGAAGTCGACCAATCGATATCGATCGATATTATCGATTTTTTGAGGATGGCGCTCAAGTGGCGCGAAACTTTGGCCCTGGGGGTAATTGAGGTCGCTGAACACGAATCTGAAGTCGACCGATCGATATCAATCAATATTATCGATTTTTTGAGGATGGCGCTCAAGTGGCGCGAAACTTCGGCCCTGGGGGTAATCGAGGTCGCTGAACACGAATCTGAAGTTTGTTTTTGAGGTATGAACGTCTAAAAGTTGGGAAAAGAAGATGGTCGGAGTGTTCACTTCTCGGGGTTTGGGGGCGAAGCCCCCAACCAGTCGGAGGCGGCCGCTAGGCCGCTGAACGACTGGTGTATCAAATATTATACTATATTTACTATTATATATTATATATAATATATAATAAATAAATAAATAAATATACTTATAATATTTATACTGTATTAGCTGCCTATCTTACCCATATATAATCGGCTAATGTCACGTGTCCGTCACGGTGAGGGGGACTGAAGCCAAGAGATGCCTACGACAGTGCGGCGTATTTCAGCCGGGTTTTATTTCAGCTTAACCATGGGCGATTGCTGGCGAACTTATAATTTGGCGGCGGATCACCCAAGTTCAGATATATTCAGCGGGCAGAGGCAGATATATTCAGAATATGAATGGGGACCAAGTGCGGAGCGAAGGGATTCAAAAGACGTGCTGAAGACGTCGTCCAACGTGCATGGCGAGCCGTAGACGTGCCGAACACGTCGGCAACCGTGCATGGCGAGCCGTAGACGTGCCGAACACGTCAGCAACCGTGCCTGGACATTTAGATGATCACCTACGGGAGGCGTTCACAGCAGGGGAGACAATCGATATCGATCGACATTATCGATTTTTTGGTGATGTCGTTCAAGCGGCAAGAAACTTCAGCCCTGAGGGTAATCGAGGTCGCTGAACACGAATCTGAAGTTTGTTTTTGAGGTGTCGATCACCATCAATCGATATTGACCAAATTACACATGGATGTCGTTCATTTTTTCTGTTTCCTTTTAACTTGTTAAGGTGTTCTTCCTGCGGAAACCATGACATAGGTTGCAGCTGAAATTGATGATGAAAAGCTATTACTACGTCGGCGGCCGCTAGGCCGCTGAACGACTGGTAAATATATAAACACAAAAATCTCCTAAAAGCATTGGGGAAAACAGAGCAAAGGGTAAAGGAAAAGCAGCGGAGCTAAGGCAGCGTTTTACAACAAATGTCTTCATAACATTTACGCTGCGTAAAAAGTATTTCCTGTAAAATCCTATTTATTCAAAAGCTTGTTTATTCATCTTTATTTATTTATTTATTTATTTCGCCAACTGGCAACTTATTTAAGTACGTCTCAGGGAATCGGACACTACATGTAGTATGTGAAACAAAAAACAAGCAAAAATATGACATGTGACTAAAAGAACGAATCAGACAACAATAGTAGTAGTGGCAACATTGAGAAGTCAAACAGAAATTTCAAAAATGCGGAAAATTGTTTCCGCTTTTTTATTCTTGTTGTTCGCATAAGACGATGCATTCATAGACACCAAAGGAAACTCCTCCTCCCAAGGCATTTAATTAATATCCAGAGCGGAATGTTTGCCTAAAAACAGCAATAAAGATATAGAAGACGTAATTAAGAAAGACGTCTTTTTCGTAGACCCTTGGGCATACCAAGGGGTTTATGCCACGCATTCAACGCGCAGTCACACTGACTTCTTCATTGGTTCGCCACTGAAAATTAACACGTGTCCAAATTGCCGCATCCCCTAGAAGTAGGATGCGTGGCGCATCCTGAATGGGGCTGATTAACGCCGTCCTATATCTTTATCCTTCAAGCCCTTGACGGAACGCTAGCGGTCAAACCTCGAAATTGGAACCGTTTTTGGATCGGTACCTCGTACGGTTCATTAAAAAAGCCCATAAAAGCAGTTTAATACATTTTTTGCAGATTTTTTTTTCAAAGTGCTAGTTACTTTACTGCTAGTTACTTTGTGTTGTTCTCAGAAACTGATAACGAGCAAATAAGTGGGAGCGCGCCAGCCAAATACAACCAATCAGAGCACTGACCAAAAACACACCAGCCAATCATGTAATCGACCATGTTTCTGCTCTCTGACGGTCACACATTTGTTGCAGGATGATTGGCTGGAGAGCTAACATCCCAAATGCTGCTCACATTTGGTTTTTCACGGGTTTCTTAAAAATCTGATGTCATGTGTCATATTCGGAAGGAAGCGTCGCGTATGTCTGTACGAATCGATCGTGTTCCAATCGATTTGGCATAGAATTCCACCTAGTCCTGACTGAACGAAATCGAAATGAAGGAACCGATAGGAATATTCGGTTCAAGTCGCGAA
Organism: Heligmosomoides polygyrus bakeri; assembly: GCA_947359475.1. Lineage (NCBI taxonomy): Eukaryota > Metazoa > Nematoda > Chromadorea > Rhabditida > Heligmosomidae > Heligmosomoides > Heligmosomoides polygyrus. Next base: position 11,819,748 of record OX375866.1, read on the forward strand.
TATGGACAGCATTTGAAGGTGGTGGTGGCGCGCCAACCAATCATAACCAAGCAGAACCCGGCCATCCAATTAGGCTACCGGCAGTACAAGCCCTGTCTGGATGGCACGCCAGTTTGATGCGCTCTGAATCGCCGGAGCAATCCCACCTCGCAATGCTGCCCATCCTCGCGACATGTACCGAAGGTTCTATAATTTTTCTTTAAAAAAGCACATTATTTGTTTATTTGTAGGTATTCTTCCTGCAGATCTGTGCACATCTCTAGTAGCCTGGATTCTTAGGACAAATAAACAAGAAAATGTTGAAAGTTCTTTTCCATTAAATAGTAGGTTTTATTTTTCTACACATCCAAAAGGGCATGCTCTAAAATATGAATAGAAAGAATGAGAATCAAAACTGCTTCAGAAAAAATAAGAGGACAACAGATCAATATATATTTTACCTATGACCCGTACCAAATAAGCAACTAAAACATTACCAAAATGACAGTGGGTTTGAAGATTTTCAAGGTTTAGAAGCACTATGAGGCACTTTTAAGAAATAAACCAAAATAAGATTCAATGTAGAAATAGAATGCGTGGCGTATCCCAAAAGAAGGGTTGACTCACGCCAACCTTTGTTGTACATCGAAAATGACTTGCTCTACAATATGAATAAAATATGGGAATCAACGCGTGCTTCGAGAAAAATACGAACAATATGAATTTAACAGTCGCCATCGGCATTCCTATGCGTAAAAAATGAACAACTAAAATACACCAGGGTTTAGAAACTTTAAAGAAAAAAGAAATAGATCTATCAGATACTTTAAAAGAATCAACTGCAGTTAGTTTTAATGTGGACGTAGAATGCGTGGCGCATCCCAAAAAATAATCGACTAACTTCAACCTTTGTGTGCATCAGTATTTATTTATTTATTTTTATTTATTTATTTAGGCGCGTGTAGCGCAGTCGGAGGAGGCGCCGACTGTCGCGTGCACCCGATACCAGGTTCCTGGTTCGGATTTCCCGCCCAGGCCAACCAAGCCTTCCATCCCTCCGGAGTCGATGGATTGGTACCAGACTTGTCTGGGAAGGATAAAGCGCTGACTTGTTCATCGGCTGGCCACCGCAAGTCATTGTATGGCCAAATACGCATTCAACTCGCCCCCACGATATCCCGTAGAAGTAGAATGCGTGGCGCATCCTAAAAGGGATTGAATAACGCCGTCCTTTATCCTTATTTATTTATTTATTTATTTATTTATTTATTTATTTACTATCGCACTCAAAATAACGTGCTCTACAATGTGAAGGAAAAAAGGGAATCAAGCCATGCTTTGAGAAAAAAAACAACAATGTCAATTTAATGAGTGGCATCGACATTCCTTTGCGCAACAAATTAAATTAAATTAAATTAAATTAATGTAACCAAAACTTATCCAAAGCATCCAAATGACAGAAGGCTTATAAGTTTTTAGAATAAAGCTATCAGTAGTTAGAAGCTCCATCTAACTCTTGAAAAATCCAAGTCAACTGACATCGGTTTCATGGAGCCTTTTTTTCCATTTTTTCGTAATTTTCTCATAACTCTGCTGAGGCTTATTGTTGTAAAAATGATGGTATAACTTTAGTGCTATGGAAGACGACAAGGAGAAGAGCGGTGCTCTCGTGTTGCTTTCGCTTCGGACGCCATTATAATTGTTGTTTCGAAGGTAACGAGCCAGAAATTGGCGCTCGACGCGAGCGCAAATCGGCGTGAAATTCTATGGAACGAGCTGGAATGGCTAGCCGGTGGGCTGGTGGCAAATTGAAACTCTCCTCACTGCTGCAGCCCCGACAACGAGCTGCAGCTTCATCTGATGCTCGCACATAGTATGGCCAAATCTGGGAAGACCGCAGCCTACGAGAAGGTTCACAGTAGGGAGGGTGGGTTGTGGGAGAAATTTTGATTCATACCAGTATCTGTCCTAACATACGCAGACGATTTTTATGAGAAACGAGTTTGGAAAGCTAAAACAATCTGCTAAAACCCTTCTAGGGCTCCGTTGCAGAAAAGGTCTCTGAAAGAGGCTATGAATATTTCAGGACGTTTGCTTAGCTAACGCAGAGTAAGGATAAAGAGTAAGGATCTATCCTAGTCGGGGGGGGGGCAACCGATGAGTATCAGTTTCTTATGTGATTCCATGCCACACAACCATAAAAAGGACAAAGGATAAAGGACGGCGTTATTCAATCCCTTTTTGGGATGCGCCACGCATTCTACTTCTACGGGATGTCGTGGAGGCGAGTTGAATGCGTATTTGGCCACACAACCATATTTTCTGCATTTAAACGAAAGCCCTCACATGATGGAACAACAGCTGAAGCTCCTGTAGAAACTCAAGCAAGCGATTTGAGACGCAAATTACTACATGCGCCCTCCCCTCCGATTGGGAAAGATCCGGAAGTACTTCAGTTTTGAATTTTTAGCATAGAAGAAAGGAATTATGCAAGCAAGAAGTAATTGAGGTCAGTGGAATGGGCCCCACGGTCCTTCCACTCTGCTTCATACCATCAAAACTGCGTCCGCAAGTAACGCATCCGGAAGGGGTGTCGACCCTCGCCTGCATCCTAAATCGATTCATAGCGTACTTAGCGTTCTCTTCAGGGTCGGAGAACTGGTGTTGAATTGAAGCAAAGGTTTATGGATGAGGGACGGCGCCGACCGATCCATTCAAGGATGCCATGCATTCTACTTCTGTGGGATATCGTAGTGTCGTAGTGACGCGATCAGTCTTCAGCCTTTCATTCACGCTTCAAGCTTTTGCCCTCCACTTGCTCGTCGTCAGTTTCTGCAGGCAGCATGAGGTAAAAAACAGAAGTCTAGTATCTAAAAATGTCCACAAATTATATTTAAAACTGGTTTTTAACTTTGCTTGAGCCTAGAGCGGCTGGTATAGAAGATACAAGTTGTTAGATGGATGTCTAGTTGCGATCAAAACTCTTGCGCCAGGCGGGACTCGAACCCGCATCTTCTGCTTTCCGGGCAGCGATGTTCGCCTTACACCACCGGCGCTGTTTGGCCGAACTGAACATCCACGATATCTTCCTAGCAAGTACTCACCTATCAGCACTCACCCACTCACGATATCTTCCTAGCAAGTACTCACCTATCATCCCGATAACGGGTGAGTGCTGATAGGTGAGTACTTGCTAGGAAGATATCGTGGATGTTCAGTTCGGCCAAACAGCGCCGGTGGTGTAAGGCGAACATCGCTGCCCGGAAAGCAGAAGATGCGGGTTCGAGTCCCGCCTGGCGCAAGAGTTTTGATCGCAACTAGACATCCATCTAACAACTTATATTTAAAACTATTTTAAAATACTTTAAAGGCGCGCGTAGCGCAGTCGGAGGTGGTGCCGACTGTCGCGTGCACACCATACCGGGTTCTTGGTTCGGATTTCCTGCTCAGGCCAACCAAGCCTTCCATCCCTCCGGGGTCGGTGAACTGGTACCAGTCTTGTCTGGGAAGGATAAAGCGCTGACGTGTTCATCGGCTGGCCACCGCAAGTCATTGTATGGCCAAATACATTCATGTCGCCTCCAAGACATCCAGTAGAAACAGAATACCTGGCGTGTACCAAAATGCATTTAGTAGCGCCGTTCTTTACCCCTATCCTTATTTTTATGAGCTTTGGTAACCCCACAAGGTGCAGATCAACAAGCGGCTCACTCAAAGGGGCTCACTACTTGCCTTCTGTCAAAAAGTTGACAGATTTGGATATAGGTCACCGCTAGTCATTCCCTTTGTGGTATACGCCACGCATTCTACTTCTACGTAGGTTGTTGCGGAGGGCGTTTGATTGCATATTTGGCCTTTATGATGCCATTATGACCAGCTGAAACACAACTCAGTCCGTTCCATACAAGTCCAACAGTAATCCACCCACCCTGAAGCTACGGAAGGCTTGTATGGGCTAGGAAGGGCTCGAACCTAGAACCTCGATCTATGGAATACACACGACGGTATGCGCTACACTCCTCGCCTTCGAGATAAGGAACGTGCATAATTAAATTGAAAGATTTAAACAACTTTACGATTGGGGTTCTCGTTTAGAAATGATTGAAAATGAAGACTGCTGATGATTTTTAAAAAACATGAAGCGTTGGAGTAGCACAGTAACCATTTCAAGTCATTTTTGTAGCTTCAAGTGGCTGTTAGTGATCGAGTGTATAAGTTGTTATTTCGATGCTTTGCTGCGATCTAAACTCTAGCACCAGGCAGGAGTCGAACCCACAGTTACTGGGAGGATACTACGCCATTACATCATCGACGCTGTTCCCTTGTAACCACTCTTCCGTTCTAGATTTTTCGATAGTTAGAGTGAGGCGTGTAGCGCTGTCGGAAGTGATGCCGACTGTCGTGTGCACCCGGTGCTAGGTTCTTGGTTCGGATTTCTCGCCCAGCTCAACCAAGCCTTCCATTTCGTCGGGGTCGGGGAGTTGGTACCGGACTTGTCTGAGAAGGATAAAGCGCTGACTTGTTCATCAGCTGGCCACCGCAAGTCAGTGTATGGCCAAATACACATTTGTATCGCCTCCACGGCATCCCGTAGAAGTAGAATGCGTAGAGCATCCCAAAAAACATTGAGTAACACCGTCCTTTATCCTTTTTCCTTTAGAGTGGGGCTATAAATGGATAGAGGTGAATTAATGGAATGTGCCGTGCATTCGACATGAGTCATTTAATGGAATGTGCCGTGCATTCTACATTAGTCAATGTCCAGTTGATGTCCAGTTGCTTCCTTTTCTGCAAATCAGAATGCATTTTCGTAGTAAGCTTTCCAGACATCAAATTGGGAGCGATATTTTCTTTGAGAATATCGAAGAAGTAGAGTTCGGAAATTTTTCGATAGTTTGCGGACAGCTACTTGGCTAAAGTGTTGAGGAAAAACTTTAAAAATAAAAAACTTTTTTAATATCTGACAATCTTTGGAATTAAAGAATTAAAGAAAGAAGTTCCTATGTTCTTCCATTGAAGGCTGTCAAGATAGAACACAGTTGGATCTGTTGTAACAGAGACATTGCCGTTGCCAACGATTGCAAGGTGGAGGTAGTTCTTCAAAAAGATTTACATATAGGAGGATGCCTTTCTTTCTCATTGATTTAGGCGCAGTGAACTTAGATAACGTGGTAAAATAGAGAATATTTTCACAAAAACATGGAAATCCGAAGCAAAAATGTGCAAAAAGTGATTAATTAATAATGCAGGAGTAAAGCGCGGAGGGTTACGGTAGCAAAACCACCGTAGCCATAGTACAGCCGGCTAGTGGCCAGGTGCAGCTGGTCTCAGCGGTAGTGCATTGCACGATTGAAGGTGTGGTGGCGCGCCGCGTGCGGAAGCACGACGACGTCCGCTTCCCGTCTGGCGCGCGACGGGCGTACGTGGCCCGGGGGCAGGTCTGAGAGACCGCGAATTCCCGGTCGATATAAGAGCAATGAGCGGAGCGAAGCTGGAGCCTCGTCGACTGAGGGCTGAGGCCAAAAACACCACCAGCTCCACGCTCAGCGTTCGACGGGCCGGCTGGCCGGCCGGCCGAGCTCTCCGGTCGCTCCACCGCCGCCGGCGACGTCGCCAAAGTCCTCGCGCGGCGCCGCGTCATCTTCCTCTATCCAGAGGCTAAAGCTGGCCCGGGATTAATCTACGCTCCGCTCGCTGACGACATACTGCGAAACACAGCAGCGGCCGACGCTCATCGGTTATTCATCGAAGAAGCTTGAAAATTCATGGAGAGCTGAGCAATGATTTCGGTGAAAGGGATTCCGTAATCGTAGTGGAGTAGTGGTAAACGGCGCATATCGCGGAACGCGATTTTTTTATTTTTATTTTCATTAAAAAATACATGCGATTTTAACCGGGGAGCGATTGCTGAGGGCTGCGAGCGCCGTTGACCCGCTGATTGTAGGCAATCGTGAATTTGATTCGAATTTGAACTACTCATCGAGTATTGGCGCTCCAATTCTAGAAGGTTCCTCAAGTGCATAAAAGGGCAGCTCAAAGCGCGGGAACAGTCACTCGCTCCACTCCTTTCGTCGCCTCACCCGCCGTCCCCTTTCGTCCTCTGCCGTCACCTGCCGTCTTCCGTCATCTTCTGTTCCCTTCCTCTTGAAGAAATCCTCCTATCTGCGATACGGACAGCGACGGGGAATTGCGATGCAGAATTGCGAAAGGGGGTTTTGCGGTTTTGTTCTTGGGGCCATGGATGCGATTCCCCACCGCAGCTAGGACAGCCTTGGTGCGATTGCGTTTTGCAGACCTTAGCGAAGCCGCCTTCCTCCGTTACCCACAGTACTGTTCTTGTTTTGTCATCCTAGATTTTTAGCGTGTGAGGTGTTCTCCTTGTTTCTTGAAGTGTCTTATTCCACTTTTTGCTCCTCGGTGAAATATGGTTCCTCTACTTCGTGTACTGTTTCTGCTGACCGTTAGTTTGGTTGGTTTAATTACCCAAGTGGCCCTCGTTGTGTGGCTAATAAACGATTCGTGCTCGAACCATTGGATTTAAATACCCGCGTGGCAAGAAGCGAGTGATCTGTGACTGAAAACTCTTCTGAGGTGGCAAAAGTGAGTTATAGACACTATCCGGCGATTACTAACACCAAAAGGCTATGTAGTAAGAAATGGCGCAAAGGGAAGTTGTGTTTATGGTGCACAGTGAAAGCAAGTGGATTGCTCCCTGCTTCACCTCTACTGTGGAGTTTAACGACCGGAGTGACAATCTCCTTACTTTGTCCCCAACATGCACTATAAACGACGTCTGGCGACAATAGGCGACAATGAGCGATATCTATTGCTTCAACTGCTATGACGACAAGTACGATAGACGGTAGAAGATAGTGGGATAAGCAATGGAGGCAGACATATTAGGCTGTCGCAAAATTAATTTCCGTTTCTAGGTATGTATAAATAAATAAATAAGTTTTTACCTTAAATCATTCCGTCTATGAAATGACGCACATACATTCAGCAGGTTTTCTTCCTGCTCTTTCAAAAAACATTAAAAATAACTAAATAAAAATATGTGGTTGTCGCTTTAATTTTTCTTGCCGATGTTTTCCAAAATCGTGAACCGACGCGACATCACCAGCTGCTTTACAAATTTAAATTGGGACATTCTGAGGCAGTGGCATCCCACAGTCTTAGCAGCGCTGCTGGGACGGACTGTCCTTGCAAGCGAACGGTGAAGCTCTGCTTCGAAATGCTCGCTTCTGGCGATTTGATCTCGAAGGCAATCCGGGTCGTGGGCGCAGGTCGTCGCCTGACCATGAAGTTTTGAGGAGAACCGTTGAAGCAAATCCGGAGACGAATACACTAACATTAGCAGAGGACCATGGCGTACATCATAGTGCCGTGGCAGGACATTTGACGAGAATGGGCGAGGTGAAGAAGATGCCAAAGTGAGTGGCTTGTGAGCTGACCGATGAGCAGCGTCTGGCACGTTTTGACACTTGCTCCAATCTGCCAGTTCGCTTTAAAAATGAACCTTTTGGAAGCCGTATCATAACTGCAGCTGAAAATTTGTTCTTTACGATAACAGGAAGGGATTTGTCTGAGTAGATAAGGATGCTCCTCCAACATCCTTTCCTAAACCCGACCTTCACCATAAAAAAGCTATGCCTACTTTGTGGTGGTGCTGTGAAGGTGTAATCTATTACAGCTTTTTGCAACCTGGCCAAGCAGTCACAGCAGAGCGAGTCTTACTGCTGTGATTTAAACCAAACGTATGAGAAGTTGCAGAAATGTTGGCCGGCAGTGGTGAATAGAGGAGGACCGCTCCTGTTGCAGGATAACGCAAGGCCACACACCTCACAAAATTGACCCATTTAGATATCGAAAATCTTCCTCACTCATCACATTTTCCCGACCTTTCCCCCACTTACTATCACTTTTTCCGAGCTATTGATTTGATTTATTTTGCGTCAGAATTAACTCATGAATTTGGCCAATGTTGAATGCGCCCCCTTTATTTCGTTAATTCCTGTGATCTCAGTTTTTACTGTAAAGGATTAGATGCATTACCTACTTGCTGGCAAAAATGTATAGATTCTGTTGGTTTTTACTTTGATTAACAAAGTTAAATACGGGTGCTAAGGTCATAGTCACCGATTTCGCCCAAACTTCGTCTATAGTGGTTATCTGGGGTGCTCTGGTCAATGTTTTTCCTTAGAAACCGAGTGGATGCCCCCACAACTGCTGTGCAAAGGTAAGATACTTTTTCAGATATTCAGTCTACTACCACAAATTCATCCTGAAACGTTCTTTACCCGTAGCTGCCGTACTCAGATTCGTAGTAATCAGCACCCCAAATAACCTCCCCCCCCCCCAGGCGAAGTTTGGGCGAAATTGACGATTATGACGTTGGCAGCCTTAGTCACCCGTACCTATCGTTACCTACCGTAATTGGCCGAAATTTCGAAAACGAATGTCAGATTCGTGATCGGCACCCCAAATGACCTCCTTGGCGAAGTTTTGGCGATTTTTTTTATCTCTCCTCTACCCGTGGAGTCGTGAAAGTACAATAGTGCCAAGTTAGATATCGAGATGAGCTGAGTTATAGCAGTTTGAAATGAGCGGTCCGCTTCGGCAATTAAATTTGCGACAGCCTAATAACCTCACCTTGTGAAGCGTTTTCACTGTAGTCGACATAAAGTATATACAGGACCTTAGCCCTATTTATACTTGCGCCGTTGCGCGGCGCGTCACCATGGTCGGAATAGATATCGACGGATCGACGCGAAAAATCGATAACTATGGCGACCGTGATGCCGCGGCGGCGCAAGTGTAAACTAGGGCTTACGGTGGAGTTTCCTTTGGCGCCGTTTATCCTTCCATCGCATGGCGACGCTATTCGAACGGGTCCCATCGCATCACGCTGGTTCGGACGACGATAAGTACTCCGAATAGCCGGCGACGCGGTAAGCCTTAAGGCCCTCACAGAGTTCTGCGGCAGCGCCGCGGCCCTATGCTTAACCATAGGGCAGAGACGCAGAGCTCGCCGCCGGCGGCGTTCCTGCCCTATCCTTAACCATAGCGGCGAGCGGCGTTGCCGCAGAACTCGGTGGGGGCCTTTAGTTTATACTTCTGCCGCTACGCGGCGCGGCATCATTATTGCCATAGATATCGATTTATCGCGCCGCGCGATCAATATCCATCCGTGATGCCGCGCCGCGCAGCGACGCAAGTATAAACTAGGTCTAACGAGATTGCGCACAATTTCGCACTTGCTCACACGTAATTCTGCCCACATTTCCGGTTCCATCGCAAGCAGCGACTGGAGCATTAACAGTGTGTCCCAATACAACGCGGTCAATCGCGTCGCGCCCATTTCGAGAGCGACGCGATCAATCAATTTGGCCTCTACACATGGCATCGCGTCACGCGGCGATTGAAGTACAAACGGGCCTAAACAGCCGTTACAGAACAGAAGGCATTCCTAGAATCAAGCGACCGCCGAATTTGCCACAAGAACAAGAATTGTAGACGTTCGTCACTCCTCTGACAGAGCCGCCCATTGGAAACGCTTACCGCTCAGCGAAACCGGCAGTGAAGCGCCTCACACTGACGTCTTCGCATCATGCGACGACGTCACGATGTCACTCGAGGAGATGCATTGCTGTTAGATGTGAAGCTGCGGCGGGTGTTTACTGGATCTTGGACGTGATGCTTGTAAACAAGCCATTTTCAGAGGAGCCTCAGGCTCCTCCGTCGCTCGGTCTCACGCCGTCCGCAGAGACAACTAGGCGCGCGACTAGGTGGCCCCGGATAGATTCGCAATGCATGGAGCATTGCTCTCTGACTCACTCACCGCAGCTGCTCACCATAAACAGACACTATCTCACAGCGCCCGGCCACCTAGGCCACCATTCGGGGGCTACCACTATCCCGGAAACAGGGTCAAGTCTAGAGTTTTGGCAAAAATTTACGACCCAGCACCTGGCAGACCCGATATTACCCCTTTCTCACCAACACAGCTTTGTTCTTATATTCTATTTTCTTTTTTTAATTTTTAGGTGATTTTTCATCCATTAATAAGTTATTCTTTTCAGGTGTGGCTTCTGCATAGTTGAGATTGCCGTGAAGCAGAAATGTTATGAACATGGAACCAAGACTAAGAATTTTTGAATACTGGTCGTTCTACAATTAAAAATTTAAAAAAATTAATGGTACTTTTCGAATAGATCAGGACAGGTTCAATGCTATTAGGTTTTTGCAGACGACGTGGGACGCAACATTTTTGCATCTGAAAGAGACGCATGTTGATCTGAAACACATAGGATAAAGGATAAAGGACGGCGTTATTCAGTCCCCTTTAGGATGCGCCACACATTCTACTTCTACGGGATGTCGTGGAGGCGACATGAATGCGTATTTGGCCATACATTGACTTGCGGTGACCAGCCGATGAACAAGTCAGCGCTTTATCCTTCCCACACAAAACTGACACCAACCTCTGGGATGGAGCCTGGACGGGAAATCCGAACCAGGAACCTGGCATCAGGTGCGCGCGACAGCCGGCGCCTCCTCCGACTGCGCCACACTCGCCCATCTCAAACTGTATTCTACAAATTTCTATTTAGTGAAAAACGACGACTTTTGACATGACTTTCAATATTGTCGCCCATTATGGCTGGAGTATATATGTACAATTTTTCATAGAAATAGGCACTATTCAAATTAAATTGGACACTTTTCACGTCAAATCGGACACTCCTCTAAGCAAGTCTAATCGTAAGGTTTTTAAAATCAAAGCGAGCTTTTCCATATCGAAGCAATTTTCTTACAGGCTAAACTACAGGCTCTCCAAGATGGCCAGGAAAATTTGGTGTAACTTTCTTACAATTTTTTTCAGTTAGCTGCCCGAATGAGTGTAATAATTTTACAAATTTTTTACTTTTTAAGAAGAAAATAGTAAATTAAACTTTATTTCAAAGCGAAATAAAGCAACAATCATTTAGTACGATAAAAGACAAGATCGCGCAACGCGCTCAAAAAGCTAGTCGCGGTTTTATTTGAATGATAGTGTAAATGCCATACAGCATGAATGTGAGGATGCGTATGTTTTTCACAATTCTTTCTGTTGTATCGTTAATCGGTGTAAAAATCCATGAAAATAGAAATTTTACCATCATTCGAATAAAAATCGCGACATATTGGGCAGCTTAAAAACAACCGCCTTCCTACCCTTTAAAACAAGCTTCAAATCGTTGTTCAAGAGACGTAACGTGCTGTTAATTTGGGTGTACTTCCCAAAACTTCTTGAAGGATTACGTGTTTAGCATATGTAGCGTTTTCGGTGCAATCCCAATCGGGAGGGGGGCAGTCCATTTCAATTTCTAAAGAAATGCAACATGCACAACAACATATAAATACATAAATATGCTTACATTACCAACTGCTGTCCTTCCAATACCAAAATCAGTTCTTTAAAGTGCTTTCCTAGCCGGGGGGAGGGAGTAATGAAAACACAGTAAATTGAACAGAAACCTGGAACAATTTTTACTACAAAACCTCGAAAACTCGTTAAAGCAACGTTATTACCTTAATGAATTTGTGGATAGCGGTCTGCGATTTCTTTCCAAAGCAAACAGAGTTTTGGACAATCGTGGTGCCGTGCATGGTGCCCCCCCCCCATAATGAAGTCTTTTTAATGTTTCAGCGTAATGCTCGGACCTTTCCAAGCGAGTATCGTTAACAATTCATAATGGACTGCCCCCCCCCCCGATTGGGATTGCACCGCGTTTTCTTTCGAGAGCTGTAAAATATTGCGCCCTAAATTACCTGAAGAGGAAGAAAGGACAACCTAAGCCCTAGTTTATACTTGCACCGCCACGCGGCGCTGCACGATGGTTGAGGTAGATATCGAGGGGGTGGGCGGGCCAGGGGGACGAGGGGGTAGAACGCTCGACCCCCATAAACTAGGACTAACAGAATTAAGAAGCCGTGTCCATCGATCATCGAGGGCGACGATCTTTCGGTTGCCTCAGATCAAAACTACTGGAGAAGGAGAGAATCAACGTCAAAAAGAAGATGAGGACGAAAGGAGCAGAATGACTAATTTGTACGGATAGAAGCTTGAATGCTCTATAGATGGGAGCCTGATGAATTCTTCGTTCGCGTGTTCTGCCCCGCCCCAGCAGGCTTCCCACTGAGAACTGACATGTGGAACAAAGCTTCTAGTTTATTTGTTGACAAAATATATACAAAAAATGAGGGAAATTACTAGCGAGACATTAAATACATGAAACCCGAACAATCACAGACGCGAAGTGTTGATGGAAGATGAAGATCACACAGGGAATGGTAAACCATCCTTTTCACCGTCTTAGCCATCCATAATGCCAAAGTCGTCCTCTACTTCGCTTTTCGGTTTATTCGCACTCACAGAAGTCACTGAAGTATTCGTGTGAGCTATTAACATTATGATAGAAACAAAATAAATAGGCAGATCATTCTAGGGCTTTCAGTTTAAACAACTATGAAAACAAAGAGCAGATCTACATCTTTCAAAACGAACCTGACACTCTTTAACTCAAACTAAGCACATCTAGAGCACTTACAGCAAGTTCTCTACCAGGCGCTCTTCATCTCCTGGGCGGTATCTTTCTTCAAATCCAAATCCAACGAAGTGGAGAGCTGTGTGCTGATAGTTGTAGTGGACATGTTAGCCACCTTACCATCCGAATCGTCTACCTAAACTTTCAAGTTGCGATTTTTAGAGTAGGGTCACCTTCATGAGGGAGCTTTTCTTGACCTTAAGCGGGATTTATACTTCGGTAGCCGGAGAGCGCTGCGTTAAGGCCCCCACAGAGTTCTGCGACAACGCCGCTCGCCACTATGGTTAAGGATAGGGCAGGGGCGCCGCCGGCGGCGAGCTCTGCGTCTCTGCCCTGTGGTTAAGCATAGGGCCGCGGCGCTGCCGCAGAACTCTGTGGGGGCCTTTATGAAACCTACCAGTGTCGATTAGGTAGCGCAGGTAGTCGATATTGGTAGCCTTAATAACGCCGTGTCGCTTTAAGGCCCCAGTATAAATCCCTCCCCCCCCCCGCCCCTTAGGCAACGCTATATGGTCTTAAGGCCGCCACAGACTTCTGCGGCGCCGCTGCGCTATGCTTAACCATAGGGCAGAGACGCAGAGCTCGCCTCCAGCGGCGCCGCTGGCCGGCCGGCGGCACCGGCGGCACCGGCGGCGTCGCCCAGCGGCACCGGCGGCGTCGCTGGCGGAAATGACTTGAATCATTCCACCCGGCGGCGCCGCTCCAGCGTCTGTCTGTCTGCGCTCTGCGCTCTGCCCTTTCGCGGCGGGATCCAGAGCGGAGACGGTCGATGCGGGCGCGCGATCGTCATCGGGGCGCGTTATTGTTAAGCACCAGTCGGTCCCGACTAGAAACAGTACAGTGCCTCGCCGTCACCGCTCCCACTGATGATGAGTCAAGCCGCTGAGCCGCTTGGCGGCGCCGCAGAAGTCTGTGGCGGCCTTAAGGGTCTGTTCATATTTCGCGACAAGAGCGACAATAGCGACAAAAGCGACAAGAGCGACTGGGGCGACGGATGTAGTGTGGTGTGCGTAAATAACTGCATACTCCACACTCCGTCTGCGACGAATGTAGTGTGAAATGCGTAATTATTTACGTACCCCACACTACATCCGTCGCCCCAGTCGCACCAGTCGCTCTTTTCGCGAAGTATGAACAGGCCCTCAGACTCGTTTATACTTCCATTGCCGCTCGACGCGATAATACGTACAGAGGTCCAATTGATTGAACGCGTTGCTCAGCGCAGGATCGCGTCGCTCTCGAAATCGGCGCGATGCGATTGACCGCGGTGGATCCGGGCACGGTATTGCTGCTCCAGTTGACCTTTGCAGTGGACCCGCTCGCTGGTTGCTCGCAGTGCTCATCATCGCGCGATGGGACGCATTCCTTCGTCCGACACGCGTCGCCCGGAGGTATAAATGGGGCCTAAGGCCTTGTCCATACTTCCGACGCCAAGCGATGCGACGGCATATGGAATAGTCATATTGATCTATCGCGTCGCTCAATCAATATGGTCACAATACGTGGCGTCGCGTCGTTCGGCGTCGAAGTATAAACGGGGCCTATGGTATACTTTGTATTTACATCACTGCCTCACACGGCATGGATATTGATTTTTCGCGCAGCGCGGCAGCGTTGCATTGCATCTACTATGTCTTCGTCGTCAGGGGATGGAGACCAGAATATAAAGTCGCGCCATGCAGCGACGGGAGTATAAAATCTCATAAAATTAGCCCGTACCTGCTTGACGACGTTGCGTTTGCAGCACTTCTTGTATATCCGAGACATCAGCCAGACAATCACCAGCGGCTTGTCGGTCATAATCGCTGTGACGAAGATTATCGTCACCGCAATATCAGACTCAGGCTCCGGCAAGCACCAGTACATCAGAAGGAACGCGATTCCTTTAAATATTCTTAGAAATTGTAGCAATAAAGACAAAAATCGAACGGTTAAAGATGTTCTGCATTTCTAAAGAAGTTAGAGCGTGCGTTAAAATTCTCAAAGTTTACAGTTACTCTCAACAAAGACCGTCCATGTCAAGAATGTGGCAGCATTAGGACGCGGGAGCGAGCCAGCCATTTAAAGCCAAACAATGCACGACCTAGCACCGATCTATCATGGTACCGGCCCTAGACGCCACCAATGAATAGCACATCCGCTCGATGTGGCCTGATTGGCTGGTGCGTCCCCACCACTCAATGCTGCCCACATTCGCGACAGGAACCAGAAAGACTCACCTATATACTGGATGCCGGTCTCAATAGCGATCGTAAGACAGTCCTTGAAATTTTGTCGCAAAAGTGTAGCCACGGAGAAGGCGGTGATATACCTTAATCAGAACTAATTGATAGAACTACTCTAAGGCCACAGAATGTTCGTAACGATTTGAAGGTGAGAGGATCCAAAAGCTGTCTCGGCAACGTAGAGGAGAGATTAGAATTTAAGTAGAATTTAAGGAAATTTAGGTGGCCTGACTCTGGAATCTCTTGAGTTTTCTCTTTATAAATCATTTTCACCTTAAATGGGACACTTCATAGATCAAAATAGATACCTTAAAACCAAGTGGGACGTATTTGAAAACAAATTAGACAGCTTTCCAATAAAATTGGATGAGTTTTATTCCAAATAGGGTATTTTTCAAGTCAAAACAACGCCCTCCAGATTAAACTAAAGACTTTCCGGAAAGGACAGTTTTTTTGTTCAAGGAAAACTTAGTATGACATTCCTTGATTTTTTTTATATTCACCTGTCCGAATAAGTATCTGGAAAGTTATAATTTTATAAAGAAAAGTAACAGTTTAGTATTTATGTAAAGTGTAGAAAGACAGATTTTCTTGTAATATTAAAGCAGAGATCGCGCCACGCCCTTGTCTATTTCGTCGCGGTGTTCATTTGATTGGTAGTGTAAATGCTGCTTAGTTGAATCAGTAAAGTAAAGATATAGGCGTTATCTACAAACTTTTTTACACGGATGTGTGGAATTTTTTTTTCAAAATTTTTGCTTTCGATCAGACGAAACCGTGACACTCTCGACGAGAGCATCGCACAGCCTCTTTTTCTAATCTATAAAAATACCGCTTTACGGTGCTTCAAAATAGGCTTAGAACTTTTATTTTTCCGTAAAAATGACAATTTCATGAAAGTGTCCAATTTGAGTTAAAAATTGCCCAGTTTGATCTTGAAAAAAATGTCCAAATAAAAAAATTACAAAAACAAAATAACAAGAAAAATACAACACATAAAGGATAAAAAAGGATAAAGGACGGCGTTACTCAATCCCTTCTGGGATGCGCCAGCGCATTCTACTTCTACGGGATGTCGTGGAGGCGACATGAATGCGTATTTGGCCGTACAATGACTTGCGGTGGCCAGCCGATGAACAAGTCAGCGCTTTATCCTTCCCAGACAAGTCTGGTACCAATTCACCGACCCCGGAGGGATGGAAGGCTTGGTTGGCCTGGGCGGGAAATCCGAACCAAGAACCTGGTATCGGGTGCACGCGACAATCGCGCCTCCTCCAACTGCGCTACACGCGCCCATAACACATATAAAAGATATATTGTATTGAAAGGGCCATCACGGAACAAGTGACCTACCCAAGCCATGGAAGGGCGCAGCCGCAGATAACAATTGGCCAGGTGATTAGCCAGAACATGTAGTAGTTGGAGTAGATGGCAAACACCGAGATCACAATGGTGGCCGCCCAGGACACTCTCTGAATAACAAAAAATTATACATTAAGACAAAGCAATACTCTGGTGTAATTAATAAAATTCGGCAGGGATGCGCCACACACTCTACACCCACCGATGATGCCGAATGGTCAGAAGCTACTCGACTTGAAAAAGGAATCCAAATTCGGGTACTAGTCTTTAATGTGTCCTATATGGGGGGACAGCGTATAAGCAGCAGACCAATAAGGCTGCATCGAATGGATGTGCACCTGGGTGCTCTGGTTGGTTAAGATTTTCTGGCGGATTGGCTCCGCCTCCACATGTAGGCTACACTTACGGCCAGCACCCTATTTTCGTAAGAATATGAGAGAACGTGCCAGAACCGTACCGCGCCTGTTTCGGTGCGAGAAAATGCCCGCGATGAGGGGAGAACATAGCTACTGCCAGGAGAGGCATATACTAAACGGTTCCTAAGACTCTCCTGATGAGCGGTTTTCGCTACTCTTTCGAACTTACCGTCCTAAAAGCGGCTGGATTTATCGTCGTTAAAACGCAGAAGAACAATATTCGACCTGATAATGATGTTTAAAATTCTGACGGGAAGGATTAAAATTGATGCTTCTGAATTCTTCTCGGTAGACCCTTCAGATGTCTCTCAGTAGTTTTCAAAAGCTTGTCGATCAGCAGATTAAAAGCTCTAAATGTGTGGTGTGTTTCCTTAGCTATTGTTGCTTTCTCCATCTTCTTTACAGTATAGATACAGATTGTGGCATCGCACGATAACTTCCGCCTCAAAATAAATAAATAATAATAAATAAGCTTATTACTACTTTCCTTAATGTTACTCACCGCCGAAAGTTGTTTTCTTTATTACGGCGCTTTTGCAATTAACACATGATAGTATGTCCTGGTATGCTATACGTTAACCTCGTCGCCCTGACATCTTCTTTAACGGTTGCGGGTATTTTCTTCCCTGGTTGCGGGCATTTTCTCCCTTGATCGCGGGCATTTTGTTCCCAGTAAGCCCCAGTTTATACTTGCGCCGCTGCGCGGCGCGGCACGATGGTCGGGATAGATATCGACAGAGCGACGCGAAAAATCGATATCTATGGCGATCGTGGTGCGGCGCCGCGTGGCGGCGCAACTATAAACTAGGGCTAACGGGCATTTTCTCCGCACGCAACGCACACCGTAAGATTCGGACATTTTCTCCGTAGACCATTTCGTAAAGGCACTGACCTTGATCCAAATCCGAATGTGAGCGATGTACTGCGGCCGATAGTAGGTGAGGACGACACCGATGCTGGTCGGTATCGAGAGACCGATCAGACCCTGTAACAGAGACAAAGATGCAGAAGTGAATGACTCGTTAGATTCATTCATTGATTGGGAAAAAGATAAAGGGCATTCCACTTGCCGCCGGCAGGACTGCAGGAGCGGCGCGACTCATCGTTCTCGCCACCCGACGCTCGCCGCAAAAGTGTGTGGGGGGCTTAAGAGGGGCTGACTAAAGGCCTCCGCACACTTCTGCAGCAAGCGGCAGGAGGCGGGCGTCAAAACTCTTGTGATACGCGCCGTTCACGCACACTCGATTCCTGCTGGCGGCAAGCGGCAGAGGCAGGGAGGAGCGAGGTCCTTGTATTACTGGTCGGGACTACTGCTGCTATTCGCTTTCCCGCCTTCTGTCTGCGCTTTAGGCGCCTTTTAGGCCTCCGTTAGGCCCCTGTTATACTCCCGCGGGAGCTTACGCGGATGGGCGGAAATCGCGTCGGGACCCCGCGCCGGGCCACTCGTCGCGGCCCGCCACGCCCGCCTCCGCCGTGCACCACTGGTCCGCGGACGTTCCGCATATGCTCCCGCGGGAGTATAACAGAGGCCTTATACTCCCGCGGGAGCATCCGCGGAACGTCTGCGAACCAAGGGTGCACGGCAGACGGCGGGCGTGGCGAGGCGCGGCGATTGGTCAGGTGAGGAGTCTCGGCGCGATTCCCGCCCTTCCGCGGATGCTCCCGCGGGAGTATAACTCAAGCCTTATACTCGCGCGTCCCCGCGGCGGGGCGTTATGGTTGACATGGCTATCGATTTTTCGCGCCGTCCGGCGGCGCCGCATCACTTTCTTTCTCTGCCGCCTCAAACACCACGTTTGACGGAATTTCGGGTTACGGTATTCGGCGAATCACGCCGCTGGAGGAAAGGGCGCGGCGCGGCGCGATCAGCTGCGGCTCTCGATGTGGAGTGGAAGATTTCACACCGGGATGAATCATTTTGCTAAGCCTGCTTTGTTTTGGCTTCCCAACTAACAGAACAAAAAGGGTGTAGCAGAATGGTGGCACTACTGTACTTTCAGGACTCCAGAGCTCGAGGAGGAAAAAACTTTTTCGACCCAACATCGCCCGGGGTGGAGGGGGGGGGGGGTTATTTACAGTGCTGATCACGAATCCAGCATCCGTTTTTTGTATTACGCTGGAGCTTGGGCGAAATCGGTGACTATGAACATAGCCCCCCCCCCCCCCCCGACAAGCGTAACCTAAGAAGCGAATGGAGATATGTGGACATTCCCAAAGTTTCACCTACTACGCTAAAGATGTGTTTAGTGCACAATGAACCCGAAATGGCCATATGAGAGAGAATTCTGGCTGATTCTCGACGACGAGTGCCTTCTAGCAATTTTAGTTTTGGACCCGCACATGTTGCAAAATAAAAGGTCGTTTAGTGCCACTTGCATTGCAGGAGATTCGACTCCATACCACACTCACCAGTTTCTACCATAGGTTGAGCGGACAACTTCGACCCGAGCCTCAAGAGAGGATTCGTCGTTCCTCATAGGAATCTCACCGCTTACATTGGCAAGATGCATTCCGCTGATCAGCCAGACGAATCCTTTCTGTTTTGGTCCTCCAATGACTCATGGACCGTTTTGTCCGTCATCCGTCATGGAGCACGGGTCGTAGTGCTCAGAAGCTCGTGGTCGCGCGTCGCTGACGCTCCCCTTTCTGACTGCAATCACGCAGCGGCGCGTCAAATTCGGAGCGCGGCGCGGCCAGTCGTGCCGCTCGGCGACGAGAGTATGAAAGGCGTCCTAGCCCATCCGGCCGCCGTCGGCTAGCGCGCAGACAGACAGAACGCTGCGGCGAAAAATCAGCGGCGGCAGTAATGGGGGACGAGCGTTCCACCCCTCGTCCCCTGGCTCGCCCCCCCCCCCCCCCCCCGTAGCCGCACTTGCGGCGCCGCCGCAACTCGCCGCTCGCCGTTCGCCAGCAGCGGAAAGCACTGCGTCCCTGTCCTTCATTAAGGAAAGGTTCGCCGCTTTGCCGCAAAAGTGTTCGGCATCCTTAACGCCATCATTTCTCTCTTCCGAGTCTATACGCTCGTCTATACGAACTGAACTAAGCTCCAAAGCCGGCTTACCTCGATAATTCTCACAAATGGAATTTGAACATGAGCGTCTGAGAAGTGCCTTCCGGCCGTTGACATCCATAACGGCATCATAACTGCAATTAACCAGATAGATCTTGAACTTTGAAGTGAACCATCCGCTCACAAATAAGCAAACTCTGGTCGAGCTCGCACGCCGCTATGGCTAAGGATAGGGCAGGGACGCCGCCGGCGGCGAGCTCTGCGTCCCTGCCCTATGGTTAAGGATAGGGCAGCGGCAAGGCCGCAGGAGTGTGGGGGGGGGGGCCTTAAAGCGCGGCGCTTACGCACGCTCCAGTCTTGATGACGGCACGTGGAGGCAGCAAGGGACAGCGGCCAGCGGCAGAGACACTGTACTCTTTCTAGTCAGGGACCACTGCTGCTATTCGCTTTCCCACGTTCTGACTCCGCTTCCCTGCAGCGGTCGGCTAGAGCGCAGACAGGCAGAGCGCTGCCGCACTTGCAGAGCAGCCGCCGCCGCATCCGCTCGCGTCGGTAGCAAGCTCTGCATCCCTGCCCTATTGTTATGAATAGGGCCGCCGCATTGTGGCAAAAGTGTGCATAGGCCTTTATGCCCAGTTTATACTCCATTGCCGCGCGACGCGTTTCGAACGAAGAGATGCGGCCCATTGCGTCGCGCTGTTTCAGACGGCGATAGCACTGCGAACAGCCGACGACTCGATCACGCGATTACGCACCATTACGTATTTGCACAAACGAATTGTGCACACATTTCCGGGTCCACTGCAAAGGACAACTGGAGCACTAATACCGTACCCTAATCTACTGCGATCAATCGCATCGCACCGATCTCGAGAGCGACTCGAGCGATTAGTCGCTCGCGAGTTCACGCGATTCACATCGGCAGGGTGACCTCGACGCTGAGCGACACGATCAATCACTTTGGCCTCTATACATGGCATCGCGTCGCACGGCGATGGAAGTATGAACGGTGCCTTAGATGTTTGACGTAAATTCATTGAAACAAAGGTTTAGTTATCCTAATTTGAGGTGCCAGCATGTCATACGACATATTGCGTGTCAAGATGATATCCAACTACTCTGCTAACCGACGGGCATGGCGCATTCCACTTACCATGTAAATTTTATCAGTAGGTGTTTGGATCTCTGTAGGCATAAAATCTAGAAGACTAGACAAAAACATAGGATTTAGCTCGATCAGTACTCTAGTTTCTGAATAAGGAGCCACAGGTGGAGAAAGAACCAGGCTACATCATCGCCGGCCTTAATCAGTACATGAACATCTAGCGTAATCAATTCGCAACTTACATAAAGCTGCAAGCGTCTGCGTGAAAGTCATCGAGATCGATAGGTCAAGGTTTCCTCCGAATATGATGGTCCAGAACGAACTCTTTCCTCCGCCGGGGCAGGTAGACACGGCAAACAACGCCATCTTCAGTGAAGTCGCATCGGCCGGTAGACCGTACTCAGCGAGCAGAAAACCAAGCTGAAAATGGTAATGTTATCACGAGTTTGATAATATAAAGGCCCTACGAGCTTTTGGTGGAGGCATACGGCTCTGTACGATAAATGAACGCTTCTTACGGAACCAAACAAAATAGCATTATATAAAAGACGAACAACATTGCTAGTGGTATACAAGAACAAATCCATAAAGATTAGCATAAAAATCTCAAAATTAAACTTATTTAGGAAAATCCTTTCAGTTTGATTTCGAGATGTCGTGAGATTACGCACATTGAAGCAGCCACGTATCACTGACGCGTCAGACCCCGTTTATACTTCCATCGCCACGTGACGCGATGCCGTCTATGGAGGTCAAATTGATTGATCGTGTCGTGCCCCGGGTGAGTCCGCAGCATCGGTGGTAGAACTCATGCGGCCCTCAACCCGAGGCCACGTGTGAGGCACAACCGGAGTCGAGGTCTTACCCATGCGCGCTAGCTCTTACATTACCTGCCACGTTAGGGTGAGGCCCTTGTTGCCCCGACTTAGCACACCTCATACCAATGCGGATGTTATTTCCCGGAACTGCACCTGCGCTGGCCCCCCGGCGACTCTCGCCCATCTTCACATCACTCGCGTGATACAGTTGAACCAGCCAACCTTCTGCAGTATTACCACTACGCTCAGAATAAACCTCTCGCTCTCGAGTCACATGACAATGCGCATCAGACATCATACTTCATGGCAACCCAATATACACACACACAATGCACATCAGTATGGAACACAATTGCCTACGAGTTAAGGCTGAGCCCCGCCACGTTACCTACGGGTCAGCCCCAAGCGCAAGCCGCAGATCCTTCCTCGCTCCTACCCTGGAGCCTGCGCTCACAAGGGCGGTGGCTTGTTCCGCCTCTGCGGTTACCTCTGTTGTCGTCTCTGCGCGTCCTGTCCTGATCGTCCCGGAGTCCTGCGCGGCTAGTCGAGTCGAGTCCTAGTGGATGGGACACTGCGCTGATGACGAAGTACCGGAGCGGAGAGCGGACCGATCGCTCGGAGCGAAGACGAAACCGGAGACTGAGACGGGTGCGCGCGGGAAGGCGTTTATAGTGCGTCGCGGCGCGTGCGCGCGACCGTATGCCCTCCGCGTCGGGACCAGGGCGCCACCCAGCGTGTGTGTCCTTGAAGAGTCGTGATGGAGCGTGGCGAACGTCACGATAGATCGCGTCGCTTAGCGTCGACGGCACTCGGCCGGAGGGAATCGAGTGAACACGCGACCAGACGCGCAGCTCAGTGTCGTATCGCGTCACCCTCGAAATCTGCGCGATGCGACTGAGCTCAGTCGATGGCGGTACGGTATGCCATTTGTTATACCACCGCTCACCCCGAGGGATGCCTAATAATATGCTCCCATATCATCCCATCGCGCCGCCCGATCGATATCATTAGGCGTCGCTCGGGGGTGAGCGATGGTATAACAAAGGCCATAGGCTACCAGTTGTCCTTTGCAGTGGACCCGAAAATGTCTGCACAACTACGTGAGTGGAAGTGCGCAGTTGTGCGTAATCGCGTGATGGCGTCGCTGGCTGTTCGGAGTGCTCATCGTTGTCCGAAACAGAGAAGAGAGAGGGATGAGTCGCCCGGCGAAAGAAGTATAAACAGGCCTAAGGAGTCGTTTAGGCCTTTGTCATACCATCGCTCACCCCGAGCGACGCCTAATGATATGCACCCATATCGATTCCATCGCGCCGCCCGATCGATATGGGAGCATATCATTAGCCGTCGCTCGGGGTGAGCGATGGTATGACAAAGGCCTTAGTGTGCGCGCGACGCGCGACGGGATGCCATGTGTAGTGGCCGAATTGATCAGTCGCGTCGCTCGATCAATTTGGCCACTACACATGCATCGCGTCGCGCGTCGCGCGCACACTAAACGACCCCTAACACGTAAGTGCGTGCAGTGTGCGTAATCTCACGGTATGTCGAAAGGCGTCAGGAGAGCAATCGGTCCAGCACATGCTCGTTTCATGTTAGAATCCTACATGGGTGACAGGAAAGTGACGTGACTTCGTAATTTGGTCAATTTCAAAGCGAATAGAGCCACATTCTTCGAACAGAGCAAAGAAGCGTGACTGTTCCCACCACGTAGGATTTGCACAATTCCCTCTGGTTAAACATAGGTAATGACAATCATTTCCTCTCCTTGCGGTAATGTTTACTTTTGCGGTTCGTTTCCTCAGTAAAAGGCTAGATCCTCGATGATGTACATCCCAGGAAAGATTAGATCGAGAAACGCTTAAGCCTGTTATATGTTATATATTTCCATCGTTTAGTTTTTTTAGTGAAGTGCACAGATAAATGCAATTAATGATAATGATGTTGGTAATGTACTATGGTATGGTAAAGATACAAGTATGCCACCCGAGATCAAGTGTAGACGCCGTATCTAAGTTTTGCTGTGTAATAGCCTTTTCATCCAGTGTAATGAATCTCGGGAAAGAGTTAGTTTGTGTCCTACCGTAGGCATTAGTCCAAACTGACAGCAGAATCCGATTATGGGTCCGAACGGCTTGCGAGCGATGCCGAGAATTCGTTTCACCTGCAACAAACAAGCCTTAGAACATAAGACAGCTTAGTGCAGGCTTTCACATCCGTTTTTCGGTGATATTACGTAGTAGAAGGATAACAATAATACTCTTCTGCTCTAGCCCACGATGCAGATCATGTATGTATTTATGAATGAATGTATGTATGTATGTATGTATGTGCGCATGCATGAATGCATGTATGCATGTATGCATGTATGCATCTCTGTATGTATATGCACATGTATGTACTACATGCATATATATATATATATATATATATATATATATATCGGATACGGACCAGTATCCAACGGGAAAAGATTACCCACCTCAAGTTGAGTGCCCATCATCGTGGATATGACGAAGATGAAGATGCCAAGGAAAACATTGAACCACAGCGTCACCTTGGCCTCACGATTTGATCGCAGAAGACGAAGTGGAAACGGCGGTAGCGTCCTGAAATTGCCTGGTTCTGAACGGTTCAGTGCTTAAAGAATGGAAAATAAAAATCCTGTGGTTATCTGTAGGGGTATTGCTAAGGGCACTAAATAACGCAATCAGGATATCATGAATAGAGGATAAAGAACGGCGTTAACCAATCTCCATTTGGGATGCTTATTCTACTTCTACGGGATAACGAGAAAGCAAGGTGAAGGTGTAGCAGCTCATGAAGTGTGTTTGGTGTTGCTGTAGCATTTGTGGGTTTTTGCTGTAGCGTCATAGCTCAATGTTCGTTCACCTTTCCTTATGTAGAACTACCACTAGCTCCTCCTTTTATACACCTCTTGTTGATCTTTGTCAGATATTTAGGAGCAACTGAATCCCCTGAGTGCAACAGAGAGAAATGCTGTCAATATTTGCGCAAAAACTGAAACTCACTCTTCAGCTATAGTGATGTTCAACTGAGTGACACCGAGGAACAGTGACTCGACGACTACATCGAACGTGGCTGTGTAGTTCTCTTCGGAAAGGAAGCTAACCGTCTCCGGAGAGGCCAGAACCTTAAAATTCGCCGATTTTCTATCAAATAACGATGCTCCCTTTGTTCATTAAAACGTACAAAAACATCAATACAAAAATGTTCTATGTATGATTATATCTATACTTGTACCCATGGCACCATAGAAAGAATGCGCGTTAAATGTAGCGAATTCCACACCGGTTTTTCAGTGCTCTCAACATTATGCTTCCCTGCTTGCATCTTGGTCGAAAACCTCGTAGAAATTTCAGATTGAGTCGGATTAGGAATGAATTATGCGAAAACCAAGTGATGTAGTTTGTTATTCCAACAAAAGACGCGAGAAAAGTCGTAAAATAAGTGAAGAAATGACACAATGCGTCGCTCAGAATTCGTTTACCTAGAACAGCTCTTATGACATGTTGGAGTGGGCTGACGCTTGGCACATTCCTGTCAATCTCTTTCTAACAGTTTACCACAATGGTAATGTTCCTTCATTGGAACATAAAGTCACGACTGCGATCTACTTGCAGTGTCTTACGGTGGCGATCTTGGCATTTTCAATTATCATGAATTGAAGTTTGAGAAGTATATCATTAATACAGTGCGGAAATCATTCTCTATTATGCAATTTGATTTGTGGTCATATCAAATGCAGTGGCAGCTCCATACAGATTAGTTTTTGTAAAACATATGTAATCCCTATATTGGAATACTGTTTACAGGCTTGGAGTCCCTACCAGAAAAATATTCAAGCCAAAACTGAAATAGTCTTTCACTAAGATTCTATTTTGCAGAAGTGTACCAAGCTCTAGTGATATGAGGGCGACCCCAAATTATCAAGAGCGACTTGAACTTTTCCGCCTTAAAGTCTTCTCTGCAGACGCGTATCTAGCGATTTAGAACTTAGTTGCTTGCTTCAAGGTTCTTAAGGGAGAGTTCTGACCAAAGCCTTGTAATTGTTGGGTCTTTTTGTCGGCGGTGAGTCATCGTAATAGCCACCGCTTCCATATCCCAATATAAAAAAAGAAAGATCGTGAAAAGTTTTTAGCCCTCTTTTTTACCGAGTTACTCGTTGGTTACAAATTTTACCTCCAAGCCTACTAGAGCTACCAAATGCTTTTGTTTTCCGAAAAAAAGTTGAGGAAGGTAGATCTAATTTTAACACTACATCCCGCTGATATCACCTAAGGACAAAATTTTCCTTAGCCCCTAATTCATAGCTCTGATATGCCCTGATTTCATACTATTAGGTTGGTGCATAAGTTCTCGGACATTTGATCCCTCCTGAATTGAAAGCGCATTTTCCCGCCAAATTTCTCACATGTATCAAGGCGTAAATGATCGATCGACCGAGAAAAGAAAGGGCTATAAAACTGTTCCTAACATTTACTTCTGCGTTGTTAACGTCAGCTATTATGGCTAAGCAATTCATCCCAACTGAGACGCATATTCGGCACGTCATGCTATTCCTGCATCAATCTGGCCTCAATGCCACCGAATCGTATCGTCGCCTGAAGGATGTTTACAACGAGAGTGCTCCTGCTCGAAGTACTATGTACCAGTGGTTCTCGAAGTCTGCAGTTAGTGAATTCTCCGCTGAAGATAATGAACGAGAAGGGCGCCCGATGACACTGGATTTGGATGGCCTCCGAAGAAGAGTGGAAGCGGACCCATACCAAACCACTCGCGAACTATCAAGCACTCTTGGTGTTAGTCGCTCAACAGTCGTTCGAGGAATGAAGTCGATTGGCAAGGTGCAAACATTGGGTAGCTGGGTAGCTCACGACTTGACACAACATGACATGGATCGCAGAGCCGATGTCGCTCTGTCTCTCCTTACCCTCAGATGTACCCACGGATAGCTGGACAACCTTTTCACCGGGGATGAGAAGTGGATACTCTACCCTAATTATCGTGCACTGTGGGTTGACGCATCTGGAGAGGCAGAGGACGTTCCGAAACCCGACCTTCACGTAAAAAAGGTGATGCTATGCGCTTGGTGGAGCGTTCTTGGCGTAGAATACTGGGGCTGCTGGACGAAGGGATAACAGTGACGGCAGAGCTTTACGTCAAGCAACTGAGGAAGTTGAGGGCCCACCTTCAAACTACGAGGAGAGCAAGTGAAGGTGTATTTTCAACACGACAACGCTAGACTGCATATTGCTAGAGCGACGGCGGCTGAGTTGGCGGACTACGGATGGACCGTTCTTCCACATCCACCTTACTCACCAGATCTCGCTCCTTCTGATTATCATTTGTTTTCAAGCCTCCAACGCTATTTGGACGGCCAGCAATTTAGGAACCGAGAGGATGTCAAGGAGGCATTGCTCACATCTTTCGAATCGCAACCGGCCACGTTTCGGAGAAAAGGCATCCATGACTTACCAGCACGTTGGCGAAAGACATTTGATGTGAAGGGTGGTTACTTCAAATGATTTGAATTGTTGATTGTTGTTCGTATGCTGTGATAATAAATATTTCATGCATCAAATGTCCGAGAACTTATGCACCAACCTAATACATTGTGAACTTGTTCTTGTGGTGTAATTGTGTTCCCATGTTTCTTATTTCTAATTCATGTTCCCATTTGTTTCTATTTTTCTGCTCTTAACTTCCCGCAATCCTTTTTCTTTCCTGCTCAGTATAGTTGCTCTTTTCCTTTTCTTTCATGGCAGTTCTGTTCAGCCTCCTGTTTAGCATAAAAACCCTTAGTTTCTTTATTCTTCCTACAGCACATTTTATGCCGGTGTTGATGGAGTGATGGAGTTGACGGACCTACTAACTGTAAGTTAGTATCCGGAGCCGTCTTCGATCGCGACTTGCAGTGTTGGGCGGGACACTGCTCTTCTCCATTATCAGCTCTATTAATCAGCCCCTCAGGGTTTTTTTCAGCAAACTTTTCCCATTCCTGCGAATGATTCATAGTGTTGTTGACCTTCGGTTTATGGAGATTCTTGTTTTTTATCACGTTGTTTTGCTAATCATGCCGCATCCATGGATATCAGAGCTTCAAATCGGATATTGCTCCCAGACGCGTGTTTGCCGCAATGGATAACGTCAAGTGGTGCTAGACAAAAACGTAGCAATTTTCGTGAAATATCTCCACCACCTTCCAAGTCTATACATTAACTCGTAGGTTATGTAATTTCTTGGTTTATTGCATTCAAGAGGAAGCTGTTATCACCTCTTATGGCAGTTTTGGGTATATTTATGCTTTGATCCCGCGAGGGGTCTACCGTTATTGGGACGGATTACCTCCGAAACTGGCTAAATCTGTTGTTGCTGTCGCACAGAACCGGCTCTAACCGACGACCAATGATAGACTTGTCCATTTCCGAGATGTTCGTCCATAAACCAGAAAAATAAGGCTCTAACGAACTAATTATGGAATTCAGGGGAATAGATGTACTGTAGAACGCATTCGCCTAGATAAGGATAAGCGAAGTTAATACTTTTTTAAGCGTAGTTTATACTTGCGCAGTCGCGCTGTGTCATGATCGACATAGGTGTTGATATTTCGCGCAGCCGTTACGCACCTATACCTCGTCGCCGTAGACGCCTCACTTGGCGGAATTTCGGGGTACTGTATTTGGCGAATCACGGCACAGAATAAACGGGAGCGGTTCGGCGCGACGGCTAGCGGCCGATGACCTCGTCTTGACGATGGCGTGCCTTGGCAAGTCGATAAAGATGTCGCTCACCATCGCGCGTCTCGAGTTTATCGCCGAGATCATCATAATGGATGGCTTTTGCAACGGCTACAGCCTTCTTTGCCCCTTTCTTCGCCTCCTGGTACATAAGCCATTTGTCTGCGGTCTTGTCGCGCAGGAAGGCGTGATATAATTTTTTCTTCCCACGGACTTTTTCTCTTACGTCGTTAGTCCACAGCCACGCCAGATTCTGCGTCCAGGCTTAGTCATACCTAATTCAGGACATGCAACTGGTAATATCGTATCGGTGGCACCTTTCCATGTTTCGCCGACGGTTGTCACCGTCGGTAACCGAATACGAGAAACAAAAGCTGCAACGTTTTCCTTCAACCGCCACCATTTGACTCTTGGTGGACCGCATCGCTCGACATGCCTCAGCCTCGGAGGGGCGAACTTAAGAGTGCATATCAGGGGACGGTGCTGTGTGGCGACAGTCTCGTACGGCACCACCTTCGCATCTGTAACCAGCTTTCGATCGCAAAGCTTCACAAGGATGAAATCGATCTGTGTCTAGGTGCTCCCGCTATAGAACGACACCAGATGGGAGTCACGCTTTCGAAATATGGTGTTCGCGATGATGAGGTTATGCGAGCCCGCATACTCAAGGATCCGCTCACAATCAGCGTTCTCCATACCCAAATCCGCCGTTACAGCTCACCATCTTTCGCATCGTCACCATCTTTCGCAGTCCCCACATAACCGTTAGGGTCACCTGCGATAACGACAGCGTCTTCTGACGGTACCTCTGCGGTCTTTTCATCAAGCAGGGTCCAAAACTCATCAAACTTGGCTCTCTCAGAACAGCCTGCCTGCGGAGCGTAGGCAGAGAAGAAATGATGCATACGCTGTTCAGCAGCGACTACGACCTTCATCAAGCGATTATTAAAACGTTCCACGCTTATAATCGCGTCTCGGAAACGTTCGGAGACGATTACACCAACTCCGCTGGTGGTCCTGGGACTGCCGCACAGAATGGCCTTGAAGCCTCGGCCTATGTCCCTCGACTTACAACAGGACCACCTCGTCTCCCGTGCCGCACATTAGTCGACTTGTCTTCGATTCAGTGCTTCTGCCAACTCGCATGAGCGACCCGTCAACGTACCCACATTTAGCGTAGCTACGCGGGAATTGCCTATGCTACGGGATTTTCGGACTAGCTCAGTTTTCCCCCGATGCCATCCTCACATCAGGGACCCTCGCATACTTCTCACACTTGCCGGGCTCTGCAAGTACGCGTCGGCTCCCACGGACGCCGTAACATTATCTCGATACTCACTTAACGTCACCAACCATGTGATGTGACATGGGATCTCCACAGGCCGGCCTATCACTGGGGCCCGTCGCCTGTACTCGAATTTTCGTGACTAGCTTAGCTCGCAGTAGCGAACAGTTTCCAGTGGCACCATGTGGAGGAACGGACATCGCCATCAGAATAAATAAATAAATAAATAAATAAATAAATAAATAAATAAATAAATAAATTGACCAGGCACAACATTACTAGCCTATTAAAAATAGTTATTTTGTCTGACTACTTCATTTGTTTCTGACCGCGTCGGTGCATAATTAATGGCGTCACGAGGAGCTTTCAACATCTGGATCGATTTCTAACCAGGACTTGGAGGGGGAGTTAGAAGAGAAGCCATATGAAAGCCATTTGAAAAGGCTTTACGACAAGAAATCAATTTCTGTCGACGAAGCAATATCAACTAATGTTATCGATCATATCCTACAGTATTCTGTTTGAGAAGGGAATTACGCAGCTACAATCGATGACAGACAGATGGTCTGACAACAGCTAGGTACCTGTATGAAGCACAATATCGACTGATATTATTGGTTTTTCACATAGAAACGTCAGCCAATAGTCATTCCCTAGAAGTTACATGAGTTGAAAATGTTCCACCATACCAAATAGCATGGCACTCGAAATGAATAGAATGTAAGAAGTTCGCTCCAATATTCAATCCTC
This sequence comes from Heligmosomoides polygyrus bakeri, assembly GCA_947359475.1. Classification (NCBI taxonomy): domain Eukaryota; kingdom Metazoa; phylum Nematoda; class Chromadorea; order Rhabditida; family Heligmosomidae; genus Heligmosomoides; species Heligmosomoides polygyrus. Next base: position 11,850,046 of record OX375866.1, read on the forward strand.
TCAAACTTGGGTAATTAGATCTTAATCATAGAGACAAATAACGAACATAAAAAACTCAGTGAAGAAATACGCAGTAGATAGACAGAAGTACACAGCACGTCATATATAGGTAAATGAGAGATTCTTACAGAAAGGGAAAACAAATGAGTAAAAATGAAAATGAAAATGATCATAAAGTAATCCCACCATATACTGCATAATGGTAATAGTAATTGTCATTGTCAGCGACAGAATATCCCAGATGATGAAGTGAACTTATACTTCACTGCTTCTGGTGCCTAAGAAAAGGAGAAGTGCCTTACCTTGCAGATCTCCGTGTCGACACATTCGACGGAAATAGTTCTGTTGCTGCCGCCAGTGCCAGTATTGGAGTCCACTACGTGCACTGTTAGTGTCCTGTAAAGCGGGAGATTCGTTAGTCTATCGATTTTATTGATTGCCTGATTGATTGCCACGGCGTGGAGCGCAGTCGGAGGAGGCGCGACTGTCGCGTGCACCCGATACCAGGTTCCTGGTTCGGATTTCCCGCCCAGGCCAACCAAGCCTTCCATCCCTCCAGGGTCGGCGTATTGGCAGCAGACTTGTCTGGGAAGGATAGAGCGCTGACTTGTTCATCGGCTGGCCACCGCAAGTCATTGTATGGCCAAATACGCATTCAACTGGCCTCCACGACATCCCGTAGAAGTAGAATGCGCTGGCGCATCCCAGAAGGGATTGAATAACGCCGTCCTTTATCCTCCTTTATCCTGATTGATTATTTATGTAATGCTCTGCTTTAAATGGTGCCGCTTAAATCTGAATTCTCTCCAGCCATATTTAAATATTATTTATATCAATAATAATAATTTAGCGATTTTTAATCCTTTATTGTAAGGCGCATCTTCGCGTGCATCAAAATAAATAAACAAATAAATAAAAAGAACGTTTTCGTTTTTGGAAATATTCTTAAATTCACTTACAGTGAAACAAACATGATTGCTGAAAGAGACTTAAACGAGTAATTATCATATAGAGCGAAATATAAATTAATGGGCGCGGGTTAGAACAGTTGGAGGAGGCGCCGCATGTCGCGTGCATCTCGAATCGAGGATCATAGTTCGGATCCTACCCACATCAACCACGTCTTCCATTCCTTCAGGATCGTTGAAATGGTACCAGGTTCGTCTGTGAAAGATAGAACATAGACTATTGGCTGGCCACCGCAAGTCATTGTGTCGGCCAAATGCGCACTGAAATGGCCAGAAGTTGTATGCGAGGCGCATTGCTCAAATGGATTGACTAACGTCGTCCTTATCGTTTATTTCTAAGGGATAGATGTAGCGCAGTTTGCATTAGCAAGAGAATGCTCGCTACTCATCCACTGGGTAAGTGCTCTGGATAAGAGTAAGATAGCTTTCACGGATCTGCTCCGTTTAGTCTTGGCAGCCCTTTTCGCAGCGCTAGTGGCCCTCGTCTTCGTCATCATCTTCACCCTCCTTCAGGTCACCGTTCTGAAGTACTGAAATCCACGCTGTCGCCAGCAACAGTCCCCCGTAGGAATAACGAGTGGACCGAACAGGAACTGTTGCTCTCGACGTTGTTTTGTTTGTTTCCCGCCACTTCAGCACGGGGATCAGCATGGCGTTAGTTTGTTTTGTTCTCGAAAAACAGTCGACTAATCACGACGCAGCTACATGGTCGCAGATTCGCCCTAACCGATGAAAACAACGTGCTGAAAATGCAGGAATGCGTTCTGCTCTAGGTTGTGCACTCGGACACTTACGATTAGTCTAGTTCACTACGCAATCATCAAGAGCTCCCTAATCCAGATCCTGCTGCTACGGCTGTGTGGCCCTGTCGTGCTCATTCAGCTGATATGAAACATAACACTTTCTTGAAGTCCCCCTCCCCACGCCCTTTAGTTCTTACTAGAGGATAGAGTCAGTTTCAGTCACTCCAAGACCTCGAATTTGGCGGGAACTATTGCATTCGAGGATTTATGGGCGCGTGTAGCGCAGTCGGCGGAGGTGCCGACGGCGCGTGCACCCGATACCAGGTGCCTTGTTAGGCACAGGCCCCATATCAGGGCCTGGTACTAGGCTTGTCTAGGAAAGGTAAAGCGCTGACCCGTTCATGGGCTAACCACCGCGAGTTATTGTATGGCCAAATACGCATTCAAATCGCCTCCACGGCATCCCATAGAAGTAGAACAAGTGGCGCATACCAAAAGGGATTCAGAAACGCCGTCCTTTATCCTTTATCGCTTAATGTAATACAGCTGAAACCTCTGCTTTTCCATCGCGATTTTCGACCGTTGTCATAGGATCCTCCGTGCCATCGACTAATTTGTGGTGCGTTCGTACATTAGGTGTCTCTTTCGACTACAGTAATACGCTCGCCCTCGATTATGGTAGAGTAACCGGGAACTGAGCCCGCCCAGGACGAGTCTTCGTCGCTGATCAGAGTTAATTTGGAAACATGAAGCAGAATTTGCCCTAACCAGCACAAAGTGGGGTTTATTTGCTTGTTTTTTTGCCTTTCTATCTGTAGTTTTCATGCATTTTATCGTCAAGAGGTTCACGGAAGGATCACCTTATAAAACCCTTTGGCGAAGGGCCTGAGCGCTAAAATAATCTGACATAAATATTACTAGAGACCGGAAGTATGAGAAAGAAAGACTACAGAAAAGGACTTCGAAAAGAACCTGATATGCCTTATCCCCTAAGGTTATGGCGTGAATGTCATTTTTCGAGCTTTCCTATCTCCTTCCTTCCTTTCCTTTTACTTTACTTCCATGGCAGATTAGCACATAGAGATGCTCTTGCGATATTTATCGTTATACAAACTTGCAAATATTTTGTAATTGTAGTTCAGGTGACAAATCGAGTGCTTTTCATGTTGTTACACAGCAGTGGTGGCCTGCTCGTCTCGCGTCATCTCGTCTCGTCCGAAACGGGCGCTTTGCGGGACCACACTACCGTAATCGAGCGCGTCGCTCAGCTTTCTACAGTATGGGAAGATACCTAACATAGCGTACCCCTTTCTGGTGTATGGGACCCCGCGGTTGGGCGGGAAAGCCTGGGCGGGACTTTGTGGACCTCACGTAAAAACACCACCGTGCACCGCCGTGGGTCAGATTTTTGCGGTGGTGCGCGCTTGCATGCCAACAACGCATGAGGAGGCCAAGTAAAGGCAAAGGTGAGACAGGCGCGCGTCACATAGATCAAAGTACTGATCTCCAATGTATGCTAGAATCTGTGCGCCAACAGCGGCGTCCCGCCCTAGCAAAGGAGGGACCTGGGTAGTTTATTTTCACTTCTTCTATGGAGAAGCTCTTCTGTGCAACGCCAGACCACTGCTCCTGCCATTCCTACGCCTTCACTCGGCGCTCCATTTTGGAATCTTATTCTCTTCGTATTTTCATGTATTGTCGCGATAAAGGCTCTCACCCTTAACAGCGTCTGCACATAAAAAGGACTGGGCGGGCGGCTTTCTCTACCGCTACAATTCTACTGCCATCCTGGGCATGTAGAAGGTAGATGGCACAGGATCTTCTAGGTAGGATTTCAACATTTCATTTCGTTGTTCACTGTTTAGCATTGCACGACACAGACGGACTCGAAGACTATAAATAGATAAATAAAATAAAAAATAAAGGACGACCAATGGTCAATCCTTTTCGGGATGCGCCACGCATTCTACTTCTACGGCATTTCGAGAGGCGATTTGAACGCGTATTTCGCCTTACAATGACTTGCGGTGGCCAGCAGATAAACGAATCAGCGCTGTGTCCTTCACAGACCAGGCTGGTACAAATTCATCAACCCCGAAGAGACCGAAGGGCTTGGTTGGCCTGGGCAGGGAATCCGAACAAGGAACCTGGTGCGCGCGACAGCTGGCGCCTCCTCCGACTGCGCCACACGCGAGGACTGTATCATCTAAAGGAGTTGCCCAGAATGTGGCCACACGTTGTCGGACAGAAGCTGAGTTTCACGATGGTTTTCCGTGCCTTTCCAAATTGATCGCAGCCACCTCGGTATTATGCGGAATTCTGCTCAAAACATCTGCTGAACATCGAACTCCTAATACGAAAAAACAGCGTGTTATTGCGCTGAAAAAGATGAATCTGTAATCTGTCTTGCATGTCCTTAACGCTCCCCAATCACATTCTTATCTGGCCCAACAACACATTACTGTTGTTTGGATTCCGGCTGCTCTTTGTGATGCTTTGCAGAAGGCAAATATTGCTCACCGTATTTTTAGACCCCTGCACATGGAAAATCGATTGCAAAAGGTTTGATGAATACAATTTCATGTGTTAAAATACGACTTTCACTATATTCCAATTTTCGAAATTGGACAGTTTTGAAACCAAACTGGACATCTTAATGAGTGAAGTCATAATGAGTGTGCTTTAGATTAAAGCGGGCTCTCTAAAGAAGTTATAATAATTTTTGTCCGATCAAAATTTAGCATGACATCCTCTATAAGAGTATGATTCGTCTGCGCCAATAATGTAGGCACAGCGACTGAAAACTTATAAAAATTTAATCTTTCCAGAAAAAAATAACAGTTTAAAGCGTATTTCAAAGCGTTGGAAACAGCAAATTTTGTGACTTGCAAGCCATACACTCCTACAGCACGTCGCAATTTTCATTTGATTGATAGAGTAAATGGTGCTATTCACTAGAAAATAGACACGTAAATGTGTCTAACTTCTGCAATTTTTTTATTTTTTATTCCTGTTGTAATGCAGATGTTTATCTATCTCTTCGCAATTTTTGCTATCAATCACATGAAAATCGCGACGCGCTGAGAGAGTGCACGGCGCGATCACTTTTTACATACTGAAAAACTGCCTGCACTTTTAAATGAGCTTTGGTCCATTATTTTTTTACAAAAAACAACGTTTTATAGGATTTGAAACGCTTTGTTTGCCTATTAGGGCAAGTGAAGTTTTAAAAAATCTAAGAATGTAATATTATTGAAAAATTTTCTGATAAAGAAATAAAAATTTATTTTTACTCTTAAATAAATAAAAGGAGTCATTGAGTAATAGGTATCGATTCTTCCGTTAAGCAAGCTGTCATGGGAAGGACAAAGGATCTCTTCATCTAGGAGTGATTCTGGGCAGTCAATCGGAGCAGGATGCGGGCTGTCGTGTGCGCCCCGAATCGATTCAAGGTTCCGATCTCACCCAGACCAACCGAGCCATTCGTTCTTTAGGGGTATATGACTTGGTAGCGTACTCTTCTAGAAAGGGAAAAACGACTGCAATAATTCACTGCAGGGCCAGATACGCATTCAGATTGTGCCCACAACGTCGTGTAGAATATGAATGCGTGGCGCATTCTAAACAGAGGTTGATTAGCGCCGACCTCTACACTTTATTTTACATATTAACTTTATTATAACTTTATACTTTATCTTACTTTATTCCTTATTTTCCTTTGCGCTTTTTTCCAAATAAGTAGATTTATTTATTTTCCTATGTTTATAGAATGTATTGATTTGCTTAATATCTTCACAGGCATTTCGCTGCTGTACATCTACTTTATTTTTTGCTCCATCTGTCAGCTATTTTCCGTCAAGGCCAGTTTCTAGAAAGCGACAGTGAGGTTTTCATCAAAGAATGCAGCATATGTGGGTGATCAGGGTGTACTTATTCCGCAAAGAGCCGGACGAACTGTTACTGAATGTACCAAAAATTATGAGCTAACCTGGCGATAGCCACTCCTTTCCTTGTGCCTACATCCACCTTATTTTGATCCTTTCTCAACAAAAACAAAATACAATTTTGAGATTTATTGAAAATACGGGTGACACCACTACTAAGTACTCCCTTCGGCATGAATCCTTGGGTACATTAATACTGTAATTTTGTGTAATTTTTAAGGATGAAGGTTTGAACGGACAAGTCCAGTACAGCCAGCGTTCAACCAACATCCCTATGACACATACGTGTTTTTGAGCCGAAATTCATGGCTGGTTTAGGCGAACGAACAAATTTGCTGGTCGGTCAACCGTAGACCAAGGCCGTGTAGGAGGCTGGTCCGGTTTTCGCTTTTCCACGCCACCAAGGCTGCGAAGGATGCCGAGTAATGGCCTCAAAAACTCGAGCCTCCCTTCCATTTACAGTATCCAAGCCAATCCTCGAGGATAACAGACTATATGCTGGTGTCATACAAATCACTTAGGGAGTGAGCCATGTATTCAGCTTCATGATTCAACTGTCGTTTTGGAGGCGTTTTGAGTGCAAAGTTGACGTATACAGTTTAAAGAGGCCTTTGAGATACAGGACCCGCCCTGGGATTGTGCGCATAGAAGGTCGTAGACCTAGCGCATTACCCTCATGAGCCATATGTCTTTACGATAAAATTTTTCTTTTCGGTTTTTTTTTTGAAAGCAGCATAGGGATTATTTTCATTCTGCTAAATATGTATGTGGGCTAGTCTTTCCGAAAAGCAACGTGCCAGTCCCTCGTTTAAATTTTTTTTTACTTCAACTTCAGAGCTTATGTTTTTATTAGGTTGGCAACCAAGTTCGTGGAATCTTAGGAATCTTCAACGAAAGTTGACGATGCTCACAATGAGAATGGAAACCCAATGGTGAGAGTTACTATCGTCGGGGACGCTAACATATCATCCGACGCCATGAATGTCTTAAGTCTCGGTCCATCCTTTTCGCCCGCACGAAGCGTCAATGCAATAACATATCGCAAAGTTGTAGGGGGTTTACAGAGGCTAAGAGATCTACTTCGAATAAAAAGAAGGCGCGAAGGCAACCCGCAGACTGCTACAAATCATAGTACAACGGTATCCATTCCATTTCCGCGTACATTCTATAAGGAGCCTGCTTCCGTTCCAGACGTCGATGTGAAGTTGAGAATTTTGACATCAAATGTGCTGGCTGTTTTGAGAAATCACGAGCAGCACCGCAGAAACAACTTGACATCCGATCAATGGAGGGGGTTCCAGGAATTACGTGAATTGAGATCGAATGGCACAATCCGTATCTCTGTGAGTGATAAGGGAGGGGAGTTCGTGGTTATGCCACAAGCTTTGGATCGCGAAATAACAGAACTCCATTTGCGGGATTCGTCGGTTTACCGACACGCCAGTGCTAATGAGTTTTGGTCACAATGCCGGCGCCTCAATAACATTTGGATGACGTTAGGTGCCTCAGCAGGGATTGACAGGAAACTCCTAAGTAGACTCAGACTGGACAACCCAACTTGTCCAGTTTTCTATAGCCTCCTTAAGACCCATAAGCTTGCGCCACAAGATATGTCGTCGATGTCGCCGGATACTTTCAAAATAAGACCTATAATAGGTTGTGTGGGTGGACCAACCGATCGCATATCTTGGTTTCTCAACAGAATCGTGAGCCAGTTGTTGACTATGGTTCCCTCGCACCTGACCAATACAAGGCTATTCCTTGACTACCTACACAGCAGACATCTTGAACAAGAATGTGTGGTCGAGTCCTTTGATGTGACCTCGCTCTACACAAACGTCCAAAACGATGATGCTCTTCAAGCGTTGTCAGAAATGCTTGATCAACATCAGAATAATATTAACAGCTTTGGACTTAGCAAGGTGTGCATCATGACTCTAATCAAGGAGTGCTTAAATTGCAATATTTTTAAATGGTCAGGTCGATACTTTTCACAAGTAAGAGGTTTAGCCATGGGCCAGCGACTTGCTCCGGTTCTTGCCGTTTGCTTTATGAGCAAAATAGAGCAACCGGTTCTAGCACGTCTGCCCTTGATGTATTGTAGATACATTGATGACTGTTTTATCATAACATCAACACAGTCCGAAATGGACGAGTGTTTCAATTTACTCAATCATCAATCCCAATACATCAAGGTTACAAGAGAAACTCCAAAGAACGGTTGGCTGCCGTACTTGAACACGCAAATTAAAGTGTCTGGTGGAATCGTCAAGGTGAAGTGGTACCGTAAAGAAAGCTCTAAGAATATATTGGTTCATGCGGCTTCTGCACATCCTAGAGCTGTTAAGCGCGCAGTTGTAAGCAACATGTTCAGAACTGTGCACAATGTGTGCACAGGCCCCGAAGAGCGACACGAGTCATTACGGTTGGCTTCGAAAATTGCCTCCAAAATGGCTATGCGGTACCACAGCACCACAGAGGACTCCGCTCTGTGCAGCTTAATCTACCACGCCGAGATAGGGGACCCCTTTGTCTTCCCTTTATTTCTGACACCGTCACTTCCGCCATACAACGGAGCATAGCTCGGGCTCAGCTAGAAGACGATGTTGTTCTTGTTAACATCCCGAATGACAACATCAAGCGGCAGCTAGTCCGAAATAGGCTCTACGATAGGGAGTGCATATCAGAGAGCTGTGTTGTATGTCCCTACAATAAGTTAGGAGACTGTGCCAAAGTTGGTGTAGTCTATCAACTTGAATGCGTGGCATGCAACCAAATATACATTGGGGAAACTGGAAGGGTACTGGCTGTTCGCTTGAAAGAACACTTATCAGGTAAAAGACGCGGTATTTTGACTAGTCCACTGGGCAAGCACAGAGTGGAGGGACATAGGGGAGCGGACTTTGACGTGAAGTGCACGATTCTAACGTATGAGACTGACATCTCGTCTAGAAAAGCGTTGGAAGCGTTCTGGATTTTTGCAAGAAATCCAACGCTTAACAGCCGAAATGAGTGTCCCTCGATCACTAGTGAGTTCTTACCATTCATTCCGCATTGTGAACTATAGAACGACCGGTGGTGACATGCGTGTCCTTATGAATGACTCTGGTAGACTCAGTATAGCCAGATCGGAGTCACACAGTATGTCTCATTCGGAAACTAACAACCGCGGTAGCGACGTCGCTCCGCGTGAACGGTGGATCAGCGGGTGAGTTTAGTTCTCATACGTTGGGGTTTTTTCGTTTTGTACCTAGGACGATGTCTGAAAGACAGGGAGGAGGAGGCGCTTGGTCGGGTAAGTTACAAATATAAAGTCTTGAACCACTTTTAGGCCTCTGAAGACGACGAAAAGGTCGAAACGTTAGGCCGCTCAATAAATTGGTCCACCTCAACCTCGTTCGGCACAGAAGCATTAGCACGTTATAAATCATGCCGAGGTTTTACGAAGAGAGAACATGGAGAATTCAACGAAAGTATTTATTAACAAATAACAAATGACAATCTTTAGTCAAAATAAGATCCGTTGGAACGCAGAAGTGCTTCCCGCTTATCAGGTAGGTCTATCCCACGGCGGTAGAATTCTTGTGGCTTTGAGTCGAAAAATCCATGGAGGTGCATTTTGATCTGATCCACATTAGTAAATCATCTTCCAACGAAGAAGAGCTGCACAGAATTAAAAAGGGTGGTAGTTAGTCGGCACAAGGTCTGGGCTGTAAAGTGGATGAGTAGAAACTTCCAACCAAGGTCTTCGATTTTTTGTTGAGTCCGATTCGCGAAACGCTCTCTGTTTGATGATGTCAAGAACTCGTCAACTTCTGGAAGAACATCAACAGCGGTTCCAGCATTGATGCTGAAATCCAGTCTTCTCAGCACGACCGCCGCACAGAGGCTGAACTCCGCTAGAATCGGTTCAGACAGATTTTCAAGAGCGAAATTATCTTTCAGCAAGATAACGCCAGATCAGACGCTGCGAATCAAACGCTTTAAAAACCGAACACCTTCGCTGAGAGCGTCTAACTCATCATCCTTACAGCCAGGGCTGTGCGCCAAGTGACAGCCCACCTCCTTAGCTCGCTACAGCACTTCTTGATTGGAAGACGGTTTAATGTGGACCCCAGGTCCAAATGCACGTAGTTTGTACACACTTCTATATTTATCTATATTTATATTTATATTTATATTTATATTTATATTTATATTTATATTTATATTTATATTTATATTTATATTTATATTTATATTTATATTTATATTTATATTTATATTTATATTTATATTTATATTTATATTTATATTTATATTCATATTTATATGGACGCGTGTAACGCAGTCGGAGGAGGCGCGACTGTCGCGTGCACCCGATACCAGGTTCCTGGTTCGGATTTCCCGCCCAGGCCAACCAAGCCTTCCATCCCTCCGGGGTCGGTGAATTGGTACCAGACTCGTCTGGGAAGGATAGAGCGCTGACTTGTTCATCGGCTGGCCACCACAAGTCATAGCATGACCAGATACGCATTCAAACCGCCTCCACGACATCCCAAAGAAATAGAATGCGCAGCGCATCCCAAAAGGGATTGAGTCCTTGATCCGTATCCTTTATCCTTTATGCTGTATTACATAGAATATGAATTTACAGGCCTTAAAACTATTTGGTTAAATTATCCTTGGTAATTTGTACACATTCAAAAAGGATGCAACGCTTTCCTTTTCACTCAGGAGCCACCGGGGAGGTTTGCTAACAAACACGAGATAGATCGCGAACCAAACTATTTTGAGAAAATGTCGGAATTTCTCATTTTATACTCTTCACTTTCACCTCACTTTCTTATGCTGTTCCATAGGATCCTCTATGGCAAGTGATCCGGTTTCACATCCCCTTGGTGTGTAAAGGGATTCCACTATCCATGGTGATTCCTGCAAAATAATGCTTTCGAAGGCCAGAACTAGACGCACCATGCGCACAATGGGTTCCGACTTTGTCAATATAAGCAGGAAGGCATGTGCTATTTATCATTCCGAAAGTTTCATTAAATTCTTGTATGTACAATCATGTGAATCCTTGAATTCTTCTTGTGCTATGTCGCTGTTTTTCTGCACTGTTGCGTTGTTAGCTTTCTCACTTTTTCACTCTATTGATTCACATGGCATATTCATGCAATAAGAAAGAAAGCAGCAAGTGAAGTGACCTATGTCCTTCCTTTTGGGATTGCCCTATGCTTTCCGCCGATTTGGTTTGTGCAGTTTTCTTCATTAGTTGGTGTCTCTTTGTGGACAGGATGACCGCAAGGCGAAGTCGCAGGCAGGCTAGTCAAAAGATCCTAGAGGTGTGTACTAGGGAGTGTGCAGTCCTGCTCCTCATTCGTCTAGAATGGCTATTTCTCTGAGCCATTAAGGTGAATTAGTCACCATGGTTACGGTTCTTAATGTAAGCATTACGTGCTGTGAAGAACAAATTCACCAGCGGCATCGCAACGTCACAAGCACAAGAATAGTAGGTTAATGAGCATACCCACTGATAGATTCCTATACCCTTGATGTGACATCTCAAAAAGCGGAATAATAGCATTGAATCTATCCAAGCGGAAGATGGCACATAACTAACAATTGTGTAGCAAGTTGACTTGAAACTCACGGACCTGCTTCTAGAGGACAAAATAGGACCTAAAGTGACAAAATTCCTCCGTGGGTCCCAATTGTTTACATAATTTCTAGTTATGTGCCCTCCCCCACTGACTAGGATAGATCTATGTTGAATCCCAGCATCGAAATGGGCACCCTTTGCCCGATCTTGGAGCGCATAGCGCAGTCGGTATGTGGCATCGACCCAAAAATCAAGACAATTTCAAGTGTGACTCAGCCCTGTCGACCCAGGCTTTCTATTTCCATTTGGGTTTTGCTAACTAGTGCCAGATTCTTTACTCGAAAGAAAACTGTCCGACTTCAATCTTCGCCCATGGTGCATTCAAAGTGCATTAAAAGAATCACGCAGAATTGAAGTGCACGGCGCATCACACGATCCCCATTGCCTGTGACGGACCAGAAAACTCATTTGTTCTGACCTGTAAGGGATTGTGCGTAAATGATTCAGCGTTTTATCGCTACTATATAGGCCCGCGTAGTGCAGTCGGAAAAAGTCCCGGCTTTGGTGTACAGCCGGAATCGATTACATGCGGTACAGGTCCAACCCGAGTCAAACAACTCTGTTACGGTACCGTTTTATACATGGAAAAGCTTTTAAAGTAACTTAAATCAACAGTAAAACAAGCATAAAAAATCAAAAAGTCAACAAATCTAAAAAAATGATCGAAAATTTGAAGTGCGAAGAATGGAATGAAGTTTTTCGTAAAAATTAACTTCAATGCCGTGTGGAAAGCGCAGTCGAAAAAGGCGTCGACTGAATCGAGGGTTTTTTGTTCGTATTTCCCGCCCTGGCCAACCATGCCTTCCATCACTCCGGGATCGAATTGGTAATTGAATTGGTACCAGACTTGTCTGGGAAGGATAAAGCATTGCCTTCTTTCCAACGGCCGACCACAGAAAGTCATTGTATAGGCCGGGTACATATTCCAATTTAATCCACGTAGAAGTATGATGCGTGGCGCAGCCGAGAGAAATATTAATCGAAGCTCTTTCTATTTCATTTCTTTTGTACACGCAGCAACTTATGGAGGGCCCACGCAATGCGCCGTCCTAGTCTAAGAATCTATTCTGATTTCGTGCCGAAACTTTCTTTATAATGGAAGAAAGTGCATAAATCCACAGCACCTAACATAAAGAACAAAAAGGATAGAGCTCGGCGTTGGTCATTCTCTTTGCGGGATGCGCCACGCATTCTACTTCTACGGGATATCGAGGAGACCATTTGAATGCATATTTGGCTTATACAATGGCCAGCCGAAGAACAAGTCAGTGTTTTATCCTTTCCAGACAGGTCTAGTTTTACTTAATAATTTTTCATTTATTTATTTAATTTGTCTCATGCAGTTCAATTTTTTAATTAATGAACCTATTTACATACTAATCCGGATGGATGGAAGGGTTGGCTTGTTTGGACCGACCCGAGCCATGAACCTGATTCGGAGTGCAGCCAATAACCGGCGCCTCCACCGACTTCACTACCACGCGCTCCCTATCGTAGGACGCTGAGTGGTAGTAATGGCGGTGTGAAAGTTTAGAAGGAAAAGGAGGTAGTTTTTTAATTCAGACTCCACGGTAATTAAATGAAGAAACTGTGAGAATTACATTTTTTATGCGCGATGAAAAGCAGTGGACGTTTGTTACAACCACTTAGACTAAAGGTAATAAATTAAAGCCAAAAGACGAGATTAAGATATAAAACGATGCCGCCGTGTTAACGTTCTTGAAAAATTGACGTACATTGTAATGTTACACGAGTTTTCCTTTTTGATGGAATACAGCGGAGTTATTTTTTGGTAAAACGAAGGCTAAAGTCAGTTGATCGACATACTGTGAGATTCAAGCTCTTCAGAATTTAACCTAGCTTTGAACACAAACGAACTAAATTGTATATAAATATGTTCAAACTATATACATATGAATTAAATTATGAAACGCAAAATTCAAAATTAAACATAAAATATAACATTAAAGCTTTTCAAGCAGTTTACTTTTAAAAACATTAAGGTTTGCTGAATAGAACTCAGTAATTTTGCGCATTCAAAAACGTTATAACACCTTCTTCTTCACTGGAGAAGGTGTCATAACAAAAAAAATCGTCCGAAGATAGGTGGCGAAAGGAACCACTTCGGAGTAAGAAAAATCTGTAATTTTATGCTTTTCGCTTTCACTTTGCTTTATTACAATGGCATACGACCTACAAAAAAATTGCAAGGTGTCTAATCATAGAATAAAAATGTACCCTAGAAAATAGAAATTGTTATAATATCGTTATTGTGTAGAAAGGTGATTATAGCACACGTTAGTTATTGTTACTTAAAAACGCTAATTAAACTAAATAGGGAGCACTTTAGGAATGGGCGAATAGTATCGCAAAAAGGAGCTGTATAAAGCTCTTAGGCAGATTAGCACTTGAAGACATTTTTTCAAATTCCAAAAAAATTATCGATTAAATCAGTGCCTACCTAATTTCGCCGGTGCGGAAATTCTCGAACGAGGTCGGCTCATAGGACACGTTCAGCGCCGTTGCTGAATAGAGGCAGAAGACGACGAGGATGGGCAGCGAGGAGTACAGCAGCATGACGAGATGGCGTTTCAGTGACGACGAACTGTGAGAAGTCGTTGATTGGCGCCCATTCGGCCACCGGCGTCAATGATGCGCCACACAGACGACGACGAGGCCGACGGGGATTTTCCCCCGTGATGCGCCGCCCCGTTCGGGCAGAAACCACAAGTGGTGAGACGACGGCTGCAGCGACGGCCGGTTCGGCGAAGCACAGCAGCCAAGGTGAGCTGCGACTGGACTTCCGTTTGTTGCAGGCCAGGCCTGTTCTATGATGTTTGACCCAAGAAGATCCCAACGCTAGATCACTACGCTCTATTTCAGTCATTCTCTCTAAACATTCTGACATTGAACAATTAACAGCGAGCATATGATAGCGCAACATGAACATCTCCACAGGCAGCAAAACGTCGCGGGTTCGCGTCCCACCACTGCAGCTCATCGCATTCTCGAAAGTTTGACGCTTTTGAAGCCAAGCTGGACATCCTGCATATCAAAACGAGCTTTTTCCACGATGAAATAGACTCCCCGAGAGCTTAAGGTAATTTGTTAGTCATACGCTTAAAACAAGCACTAGTTGGCAGGTGACGGAGATCACTCGCCAAGTGGACCGAATCGGTTCACGTGTCCTAATGCGATCACCTTTAGCTACGATTTTTTTTTCGTGGTTCCCCGGGGATGAGGTTAGAATATCCTTCATGATTTGACAAAACGTTCCTGTCGTGTAAGCTGAGTCCAGGCAAAAGGTAGTCGAAAAGAAAAGATAAGAAAAAATGTCAGACCGGCAACAACCCGTGATGGCCGAAAATTGAACCATGCATAGCATTAGGTGAAGCCCTCTCCTTGGTAGAGGCTCCTCGGGCGTGACTAGGCTTAAGCACAGGTGCAGGCCAGGCGTATTCAGGACAACGTCTACTGCTCTTCCAAAGGCTAGATGGTCGGCAGAAAGCTGAAGGGATAGAAGACGGTTGCCGTACCATTTAAAAGCTGTAAGAGAGTCGCCTAGCCAAAGAAGTATGAATCGCAATAGGTGAAGCCCTCCCACAGATTTACACCCAATACCATCGCTTTCCTTTCGTGTAATCAAGACGAATAAGCGATAAGTTAAAGAGTCTTTTTTATGCCTTTTCATTGCACATTGCGTTCAAAAAAGATAGGTTCACCCCAATTTTCTTGTTTCTGCACGTATAATTCGGCTGCAGTCGTTTCCAAGACTGTATTAGTGAACTCAGCATAGCAAAAAACATATGAGTGAAAGACGTAAGCAAGATTTGCAATGACTGCAAGAAATGAGGATGAATTGAGTGAAAGCACTCAACTTGTTCAGAGAATATAGGTTCACCAGGAAACAACAACTTTATTGAGAAGACATAAAACAATCAGTGATCATTAGTAATCACTTGGTCCTCCATAATTCATTGCTTCATCAATGAGTAGTGTTGGGAGCGAGGCAGCGTTCCAATGGGGAGGTCGTTCCAGGTTCGAAGAACAGCCATCCTAAGTCCTGTTGTCTTCATAAATTCTTCTTACCAGATGCCCCCAAATGTTCTCCATCGGACTGAGGTCTGACGAATATGCCAGCTGTGTCGAAGATTGGCGATCGCTTAATCCTGCCTCACTGAGTGCCTTGATTTGGGCTTGTTCCTCAGTTGAAAGCATCGGACCACGGATCATTTTACTCCACACACTTTGTTAAGAGGTGTTCTAACTAGTAAAGTAATTGCAGCTGACCTGCCTTTATAGCCGTGACTTCTTTGACGGTGAACCTATCTTTCTTGAACAGCCTCGAGATGAGTGCTTTGATGCAATATTTCGCTCAAGTCCATTGCTCCCCTGTTTTTTTCTGTGCTCATTTCACTGTGTAACGGACAAAAAAAGATCCTTATTATTCTACCGTTCTTCAGTCCTACATTTATAACCTCCGAATTCCTACCCGACTCAAAGGAGACGCCGTCTCTCCGTAGATTTTAAGATCTTTGAAAACATTGAAAAACACATTAAAATGCACATTTTATCAGCGCGAACTATTCAACAACATCATGGGTGCATAAATAGGGCAGCGGAGGGATCATTAGGGAACGGTGGGGCAGGAACCGCTTAAGGCGATCCCAGGGACGAACGGCTAGCGCCGCCAGACTCAGACGGGAGCCGAACTCCAGAGGCGGGTCAGCAGGAGGTGGAAAACAAACCGCCTAGGTTCAAGTTGATCCTTCTTTTATAACCAGTGCCGAGCACGGCTATCACTGTTATTGACCACGGAGCGTGGGCAGATCTGTGTTGTGTGAGAGCGTGGGTATTGCAATCTCTAGAGAACGGCCTTCCATTTGTTACTGACTTCTCTACAACTGATGCAATGTTGGAATTGACTTCAGTCGAATTACGTGCAAAAACAAGAAAATCAGAGGTGAACCTATCTTTTTTGAACGCAGTGTATACCAGTCTCTCAAGAGGCCGGGCGCATTATCAGCTGTGGCTGAGATCCTTACCGAACATGAGAAAAGCGTGAATCAATATGGTCTTCGGCGGCTCAGGTGCTGAGTCTCAAAAACGAGTCCCTGATGTGTAATGCCTTTAAGTGGCTAAGAGAGTACTATATGTAGATGGGAAGGTTGACTATGGGACAAAGAATGGCTCCTGTAGTGGCAGTCACCTTTATGTTTGAGGTGGAAAATCCCGTTCTAGAACGCCTGCCAACACTTTAAAGTAGATATATCGACGATTGCTTTATCATATACTCTACTCAAAATGAGGTGGACCAGTGCTTTGAGCTGCCGAATAAGCAAGAAGTATGCAGAAAATTTAAGTAGGAACATATAAAGCCTGCGAGAAAAAATTCTGAGGAAAATCAAGGTACATCTTTTTCATGGTGAAATTAAAACTCAATGCTAGGAAAACAGGAAACCTAGTAGCATGGACATCCTTACTCACTGCTGTTCTGCTCACCCTTGCAAAGGAGGCCATTATTAAAAACATGTTCTTGATTGCTATCGTCTGACAGTGAGCAAACATTGTTCCCATTAAAGACGGCTCATAGCATTGCAGAAAGCAACAGGTATCCAGCCCGAAGACGGATTTAGCATTGCGAGCATTGAAGAATAAGTCCACCACCGACATCGTAACCTCATAAACACGAGAATAATAGGTTAATGAGTCTAGTCCGTCGAGAAGGAGAACAGGAGAGATATCGTTCTGCGTGCCTTCATCTCAGAGGACGTGAGGGCAAAGATACGCAGAGCGGACTTCCATGACGTGGTAAATGTTGTAGATGCTCCTACTACAACCTTGAAGACGCATTTGGTTTGCAATCGTACCTATGATCGGACGTTCCTAACCCCGTCCTACGTAGTCTGTCCCAATGGAAAGGAGGGGATTGCATGACTTCTGAGATGGTTTATCTCGTGTCGTGCAATGAGGTGGGAGCAATACATAAGGGAAACCGGCAGACACCTTTGTGTCAGGGTCAGTGAGCATCTGGACGTCCTTGGAAACGCGAATGTCCGCACTCGTTGGTGAGAGCACAGAATCCTGCCCCATGAGACCACGACGATTCAGGTGTCCGTCTCGATCCTGGCGCGCGAAAATCGCATTTCGGCACGCAAGAAACTAGAGGCACTTTGGATTGCAGCAAAGAACCCACAGCTCGATCGCTCAAGGAAGAGTGCATTGGGATTACCCAATAGCTGGCACCCTTGTAGAGCTCTGTCTGTCTTGATCTGCTCGACCTGACCTCCGGGCACTTGCAATGCCGCTCGCGCCGCACGGTCAAAAGTGGGATTTGCGACGCCACAATAGCGTCGCAAAGCGTCGCATGCTCATAACTCCTTCAGTTTTAGGTTTTCGAAAAAAGGTTGGCACCACTGAAGTACTGAAGTCCGCGGAATTTTCAAAAACGGACGTCGGATTCATAATCAGCTCCCCAAATAACCCCTAAATGTATCACCTGTATCACCTGTCGTCCCGTTGATCATCGACTTGCTCGAGCGGGCGCCAGTAGCGTCTCCATTCGTCCCTGTCGCGTGTCAGAGTGCTCCAATGGATCCTCCTCGCTCGAGGGACACGAAGAGCATCATATCGGTCGTTCAGGGCTTTGATTCCCCTAAATGATTTTGGACAAAGTTTGCACGAGGAAATTTCGCCAATTTCGAAACTCGGCCTAGGGTGCCCATGTCCTCGATGCGAAACTATCAAAATATCGATGTTTCCAAAATGGTCGAAATTGATACCGTTCGATATCGCTTTTCAAGCTGAACAGAACGGTACTATTGCGAGTGTCGAGTAAAGGCGCAAGAAACTCTTACCGCCAGCTTTCGCCGCTCTAAAATGGCAGCTGAGTCTAAGGGAGTTTAGGGCATTTTAAGGCCATTAGCTCGCCGCGTCTTCTCGCAGTGGTCCACCGAAATCGGAAAAAAATGAGTCACGCAAGCCTCACCTGCATTTTCACACACCTGTAACATTGCCACTTGCTAAGCTACACCGTCCTACTTTAGTGTACTACTAGAACGTTTTACTGCCTACATGACCCACAAGTTGCAGCCGAAACGATTCGAACTTGACACACGAGTTATTGTGCTCCGAACGGGCCCTCGCATGCGATTTGCGAGCGGTCGCCCAACTCGATTGATAGGCTCGATTGTATATGCATTGTTCATGGCTCCCTTCATAGGCTCTGGCAATTCCTAAGGAGTACGGCTGTAATATTCTTAAAACATTCTCCAAACGTTCACCCTACAAACTGTCCCACCCACTCGATTGATTTCGATTGTATGTGCATTGTTCACGGCGCACTTCAAAGGCTAGCTGGACGGTTTTAGAGCAATTCTAAGACGGATGCAAATTTCTGATGAAACTCCCCAAAGCTCAGTCTACAAGCTGTCCACCCCCTCGATTGAAAGGTTCTTCTCTGAACGCATTATACACGGCGCACACTAAAGTGTCGCTGGGACAGATTGGAGCTAATCCTGAGTGGGGTAGCTGGAAATTTCTGATAACATTCTTCAAACGGTCCCAAATAGTCTTGAGGATTTCGCATTTCCCAGTAAGAGAACATTGAAGCGCAGTGGACATGCGCTCGCCCACTCGATTGATAGGTTCGTTTCTGCGTGCATTGTGCACGGCGCACTCTCGGAGAACTGATGGCATGACGGGGCTCTCAAGTTGTTGAATCAGGCTGCTGTTTAATCATGTTTGTGATAGGGTGGTCCTTAGGACCGAAGCTCTTTCATCCAGTTACATACGGATGTCAGGTGTCACCTCGAGGGTTGATCGTACCTTGGGTATCGGGTCTTGCCTCTATTTGCTTTAGGAAGAGTATTCTGTAGGAAGAAATGGTATGTGGGGGAACAGCCCTACAAGTGTCTCCGACGTTTCCAGGCTCCGAAGAAGGCGACGACGCTGAGACGCCGGTTGTTGATGACTGTCTTGGTCAGCAGCTGAGCGATCTCAGAATAAAATAATTAAAAAACGGCAGGACTTACAAGGGAAGGGTATGAAGCCTAGTCTGAACGAATGGAGCGAATCGTATATGGAGAATCCCCACCCCTTAAATTGTATAAAAATGTGTTCATTTTTTGCCAAGTCGTTAAGCCTAACAAGCGAAGCCCATGAGCTTCCCCCAAAGATTCTCAACGAGACCTATATGTCTTGTGGAGCATCGGACGAGGATCACAAAACTGTGCTTCGTTTTTGCGACGGGCCACTGAGTGGTCCAAAAATGGCAAAAATGGTACTGCTTCAGACCGGGGTGATAAGACATAGGTGACACCTGGAATGGTCCTGTCGGGAATTACTTAAGCTGCTGACCACGAATCTGTTACCATTTTTCTAAATTATCACTTTGCCTGCACTACTTTCCGTCAAAGGTTAAAGGCAAATGTTGGAAAATAAGTCTGACAACATTGGAGAAGGAGGCGATCCCACCAACGTGCACAGCTTTAGTCACCCATATCTACCGTAACTTATCGTAATCGATAAAAACAGATTTAAAAATAGATATAATATCCGATATCTGATCAGCACCCCAAGTAACCCCCCTGAGCGATGTTTGAGCGAAAATTTTTCTTGCGACCTCTCCATCGACCTTTCGAGTCGTGAAAGGCAGCAGTGCCGGTCATTATGCCCATCATTATGCTTTAACTTACACATATCCATCGTAACCTTCTGTAATCTATCGTTTCACCGAAAATGGTTGCCAGATTGGTGCTCAGCATTCCAAATAACCCTACATATGGATTTTCTACGGAAACTTTTCTCAACATCTACAGTAGAGGGAGTGAGTGCAAGTGCTCCAATCTGCCATGCCCCCGACCCGTCTCCCGTAAGCATATAAGAGAATGTTGAGGAAGAAACACACACTAAGGCGATCAATCACACAAGTTGGATAAATTATGCAGTACTTGGGAACAGTTAACTGAAATAGTGAAATAGTTACGAGAGGAATAAAAAGCAGATTATGAGGAAATCCGAAGAGCAATGAGCTTGTCTTGATGTTGGGTTGAATCAATGCTTGTCGATCTTGTTCATGAATGAGGTGACATTGAGAAACACTTCCAAAAGTAATTGGGAGCATGCCGAAGAGGTCATATGGGGATAGCATCAAACGGAACCTTCCTCAGCGAAACATGCACCGTTTAATGGACGCGCGATATCGCTCCACACAACAAAACCAGCTTCTTCCACATCTGACAACAGGATGAAAGCGGGGTTAGGACGCGAAGAAGGTACCCTACCGAAGCCAAAATGTAATCTTCATTTGCAAAACGGTAACAGTCCACCTAAGGATGCAGAATCCCCATTCTCAGAACCGAACCCTCGACCCTCTCCCGCAAGTCAGCCCCGCTCTCCATTCAGCCATCCAGTCGCTACCGCAACCGTTGCGAAGGAATCACTTGAATGTACACTGCAGCTTCGTATAGAAAACTTAGGAAATTATCATGTTTCTATAACCGAACTTTAATTTGAGCTCCAAACCATTTGTAAGTTAAGTTCAGAGCACGACAGGGCCATTCAAGATGTCACTTTTGCCTTATCAGCCCGATTCAATTTTTTCTCATTTTCGAACCACCCAGTGGCCCGTAGCAAAAACGAAACAAGTTCTGTGATCCTCGTCCGATGCCCTACAAGACCATATAGTTCTCGTTGAGAATCTTTGGAGGAGGTTCATGGGCTTGCCTTGTAAGGAGCCAGGGGTCCTTGAAGCCACAATGGAACGGCGATCAACGGCGCATCACGAGTTTGGGGGTTTTGTACGCCCGCGATGCCTCTGCCGGCAAGGGCTCGGAGCGCAGTGGGAGAGGGGTTGCTTCACACGAGGAAGGTCGGGAGTCCCGGTCTTGTGCGCTGCTGCATTTTTGCATTTTAACTGACTGGTTGAGATTTGGGGATTCTGATGTCTGTCAGACGTTTTCTGCGCATTTTTTAGCTGTACGCTATGGAAAGTACCTTTCTTGGGACTCGTTTGTTACAGACCAGATTTTTAACCACAACGTCTTCATCAACTTCAATTTGACGTGCTTCGAAAACCTTTAGTAAGCTGGCCGTCTGTTCGGCCAGCATGATTTCTTTCCTCGAAGATTCCTTGTCTAAAGTAGGCTAGACTTCAGCGGGAGCAGATGGATCACCACTCCAGCATCGGCGGACATTGTTGGTGTTAGGTTTTAGAAAATCTTCAGCACACCTCTGATTTCCAGGTGACAGGCAGACATGAGGGAAAGAGTGTAGGAGGTTTAGGTTAATTTGTGGGATCCACAGGCCGCGTTTCTCACTTGAACAACCTCCGACGTCACAATGTGGTCTCTTCTGAAAACCCGAGCAGGATGGCTTTTTCTGAGGCCATTGGTCCATGTATGCAAACAGACTATGAGGAGCCTGTAGCCTTTGTACAGTGCCCGTATTGTGCCCAGTGCTGCTTCATGAACTGTGTACCTGCGTATCGCTGATATTGAGCATTTATACATAAGCATGTTGAATACCACAGCACGCAGCTGGAAAAACATCTGAAAGTGGTATAGACATTAGAATCCTTCAAATCTCAACCAATCAGTTAAAATGCAAAAATGCAGCGGCGCAGAAGAATCAACCCCTAACCTTCCTCGCACGAAGCAACGTCACTATCCACTGCGCTCCGAGCCGCTTGACGGCATAGGCATCGCAGGCGCACAAGACCCCCGAACTCGTGAGGCGCCGATTTCATTGTAACTTCAAGGATCCCCTACTCCTTGGGTTTAACGGCTTGGCAAAAAATAAACGCATTTTTATACTACTTGAGGGGTGAGGATTCTTCCTATATGACTCGCTCCCCCCGTTAAGACAAACGCTTCAGACCCTTCCCTTGTTAGTTTCCAACCTAATATTATTCCATTCTTGAATGCTGAATGTCAGAGTCTGAAGCAGGACTGATTGCATTCCGGCTCTTTTGGATGCTGAGCAGAAGCACTGCTAACTGTAACGACGACGTCAACCAGTTCTTCGCACGTTGCTAACGTTCTCACCAGCCATTCTCCTCCTACTTCTGCCGCTAAACACGCCCGACACCTCCAAAACATCTCGTCACCTGAATGAGTGTCGTTCGTGTTTCAAGGCCGACAATCCATTCAACGACCACTGCATGATAGATCTCTGCTTTCTTTCTCCGGAACAGGCGTTGATCAGTCAAGTTCGTAAGGCGGGAAACAATGAGGGGGCACGCTCGTTACATTTGAGAGCGTTAGTAGAGAGCTGCCCTTTCATACGTTTTCTGAACCGGTTTTGAATCTGGCGTAACCACCTTCTTTGTCGACTATTCATTGGGCCTTGGTTGTCATTCACTTTGAGCTTTAATGCCAACATCCTACCTAACTTCTGCTACCATTGCAATTATAGTAGTCCTCGATGCGGACGACCCATCGCGCTTTGGAAAGATGTCTTCTGAAGATAAACCTACGTTAACAGTGGCTGCTCGGTTTACAAAATTCACATGTAGGTATAAGTCGTGTTTGATAGACCGATTGCAGGACTGTAGAAGTCGTTGTTCTTTTATGTCCATTTTTATATCATCGTTATATCAGGCTACAGTTTCTAATAGAAGTACAGGGTGGCTCCTAATTATTTGCGCGAAACTCAAACCGCTACTGTGTTTTTGAAAATGGCGGGAGATCAATTATTAGGATTTTTCTAGAATGGGGGAAGAATGTACAAAAACCAAGCAAGGTGATACACTCAATACCCTCGACAACGAAAGCTTCACCACGTCGTTCCACCATCGCTAATCTCGTCGATAAAGAACATTCTGCAGCAGAGATCGCTCGACGACTTCAAATTTCTGCCAGAACAGTTCAACACATTTTGGTGGCGATGTCCGTTCCTCCACGTAGTGCCACTGGAAACTGTTCGCTCTGCGAGCTAAGCCGATCACGGACATTCGATTGCAGGCGACAGGCCCTTGTGACAGGCCGGCCTACGAAGACCCATGTCACATCACATGGTTGATGACGCTTAAGAGATTTCGAGATAGTGCTACGGCGTCCGCGGGAGCCGACGCGCACTCGCAAAGCCCGGCGAGTGTGGAAAGTATGCGAGGGTCCCTGATGCGAGGACGGCATCGGGGGGCAACTGAGCTAGTCCGAAAGTCCCGTAACGTAAGCAGGACCCTCGTGGCAACGCTGAATGTGGGTACGTTGACGGGCCGCTCGTGCGAGTTGGTTGAAGCACTGGAGCGTAGAAGAGTTGATTTCTGTGCGGTGCAGGAGACGAGGTGGTCCTGCCGCAAGTCAAGGGACATAGGACGAGGCTTCAAGGCCGTTCTATGTGGAAGTCCCAGGACCACCAGTGGTGTCGGAATAATCGTCTCCGAACGATTTCGTGACTCGATTGTAAGCGTTGAGCGCTTTGACGGTCGATTGATGAAGATCGTTGTCGCCGCTAAGGAGCGACTCTATCACTTCTTCTCTGCGTATGCTCCGCAGACTGGCTGCTCGGATCAAGCCAAGGAAGAGTTTTGGAGCCTGCTTGATGAGAAGACAGCAGAGGTACCGTCGAAAGATGTCATCATAGTCGCTGGTGACCTCAACGGGCACGTCGGCGCGACGAAAGACGGGTACGGCTGTCATGGTGGGTTCGGATACGGGTCGCGTAACGCAGATGGTGAGCGTATCCTTGAATATGCGGAATCGCACAACCTCACCATAGTGAACACCGTATTTCGCAAACGCGATTCCCACCTCATCTCGTTCTATAGTGGGAACACCAGGACTCAGATAGACTTTGTGCTTGTGAAGGATCGTGACAGAAGCATTGTCACAGACGCGAGGATCGTGCCGTATGAGACGGTCGCCAGCATCGACCGCTGATCCACACCCTAAAGATCGCCCCTCCGAGGCTGAAGCAGATCGAGCGATGCGGTGCAGCTAGAATCAAGTGGTGGCGAATGAAAGAGAAGGAAGCAGCTGTGATTTCCCGCGTACGCTTGCCGACAGTCACGACGGTCGACGAAACTTGAAAGAGAGCAACCGACGCGATACGCCAAGCTGCAAGATTGGAACTCGGCACTACGAAGCCTGGACGACGCAAAGTCGACAAGCAGACATGGCTGTGGACAGACGATGTGAAAGCGAAGGTTCGAGAGAAGAAATCGCTGTATCATGTGTTTCTCGGCGACAGAACAGCCGACAACTGGCAGGAGTATCAGAAGGCGAAGAAGGCTGCAAAGAAAGCCGTGGCTGTTGCGAAGGCCACTCACTATGTTGATGTCTACCGAAAGCTCGAGTCGCGCGATGGTGAGCGGTATTTGTACCGACTTGCTAAGACCCGCCATCGACAAACCGAAGATATTGAAAAGTTCGTTGGCATCAATTATGAGAGCGGCCATCTTCTGACAGACTGCAAAAAGGCGCTGAAGCCATGGCGTGACTACTTTAAGGAAATTTCCACTATGGGATTTCCTCATCCGGTCATCCCTTCTGTGGTTTCTGTTCACGGTCCCGTTCAGAAGATCACCGTGGAGGAAACAGAAGTGGCTCTGAAGGAGACGAAGCCCGGTAAGGCGACAGGGCCGGGTGATCTGGCAGTCGATGTTTGGAAGTCGAAGCTCTGGTATCCTGCTGAGTGGTTGGCTGAGTTCTTCAACCAGGTAGTAAAGGAGAAGAAAGTGCCGGAGTGTTGGCACAACAGTACGACGATTCCGATTTGGAAGAAAAAGGGCAGTCCTGTGGACTGCTTCAATTACCGTCCGATTCGCTTGCTTTCGCACAGCACGAAGATCTTCGAGCGAATCCTCGATAGACGAATCCGTGAAATCGTCAAGCTCTCCGACAACCAGTGCGGTTTTGTGTCTGGTTGTGGGACCATTGATGCTATGTACGCCGCCCTTCTCCTGGTGGAGAAGCATCGCGAGAGACAGAAGCCGGTGCATATAGCCTTTCTCGACTTGGAGAAGGCCTTCGACCGCGTATCGCGTGAGCTTATATGGTACGCCTTGCGACGACACAACGTACCTGAGGAACTTATAGAGTGGGTGCGGATGTTCCACTCTTGCCCAAAGAGTAGAGTGCAAGCTGCAGCTGGAACCACAATGGAGTTTCCCATCTCTGTTGGGGTGCACCAGGGTTCGGCGCTTTCTCCACTCCTCTTTGTTGTCGTCATGGATGCCATTACGCAAGATCTTCAGCAGCCTGTTCCATGGACGCTGCTTTATGCTGATGACGTGATGCTCGCTTGCGAAGAGAAAGACGATCTCGAGCGGCAGGTGCAAGCTTGGTGCGACCGTTTGGCGAGGTTCGGACTCAAATTGAACGTCAAGAAGACCGAGTACCTAACGACTGACGTGAACGAGTCCGGCTCCATTAAGATTAACGGTACTGAACTTGCACGCACTTCGGTGTTTAAATACCTGGGATCAGCAATAGCGTCTGACTGCGGTCTGATGGTTGAAGTGAACTCACGCGTGAGTGCAGCTTGGCCCAAGTGGCGTTCGCTGACTGGCGTGCTCTGCGATAGGAAGATGCCAGAGCACCTGAAGTCTAAGATTTACAGAGCCGTCGTGCGGCTGGTAGCGACGTACGGCGCTGAGTGTTGGCCTGCGACTAAGGAAGTTGAAACGCGCCTCAGCGTCATGGAGACGAAGATGCTGCGCTGGACGGCTGGAGTCACCCGCATGGACCGCATTCGAAATGATGCTATCCGGCAGAAGTTCGGTGTCGCGCCGATAGCCGACAAGATGCGCGAAGCTCGCTTGCGATGGTACGGCCACGTTCTGCGTGGAAAGGAAGACAGCGTCCGCAAGATAGGCCTTAACTTCGAGGTAGTTGGAAAGCGGCCTAGAGGGCGCCCGAAGCAGCGCTGGGCTGATACGTTACATGCGGACTTGAAGATTACTGGTGTTTACCCTGATCTAGCGCTGGATCGGGAAAGGTGGCGTCATAACACCGGAATAGCGGACCCCGCTACGATGCGGGACAAACGCTGAAGAAGAAGAAGAAGAAGAAGTTCAACACATTTTGAAACAGTACAGAGAGGAAGGAACGGTCGAACCGAGGAAGAGATCTGGCAGACCACCTACTGCGAACACTCTCCGCCTTCGAAATGTCGTCAAAAAGAGAATCGACCGGATCAATGGAGTTAGCATGAATCGGATGGCCGTAGACCTTGGGGTTTCCCGCAGAACAATACAGAAGATCGTCAAACAGGATCTTGGACTTCGCAGTTATCGTCTTTGTCGCAGACAAGCCCTTACAGAAGCTGCCATGCAGATTAGATTGGAAAAATCCAAGTTGATGCTAAAGGAGATCCAGCAGGGCCGCTTGTCAAACGACATCTGGACGGACGAGAAGATTTTTACCATTGAAGTGGCCCACAAACAGAATCAGCGTCAGTTACTGCCTCCATCCAGAAGCAGATCTTCTCACCGTCATGTTCTCAACAGGACTCTTTTTCCGAAATCTGTAATGGTATGGGCTGGCATTACCCTGTACAAGAAGACACCGCTGGTTTTCGTCGACCGTTCAGTGAAAATCAACGCTGAAGTCTACCAAGAAAAGATCCTGCGCAATGTTCTTCTCCCCTGGGTTGCTGAAAATTTAGTCAGTGGTCAATGCGTGCTCCAACAGGACTGGGCACCTGCTCATTCCGCGAGATGCACACTGGCATTCTGCGAGAGTCACTTCCCTGGCTACTGGACAAAGGACTTCTGGCCAATTAACTCGCCTGATCTGATTCCGATGGATTCCGCTGTGTGGGGCTGCTTGCAGCAGAAGGTCTCCTCGAAGAGTCACCAAAGTTTGAACGCTCTCAAAGCTTCACTTCACAAGGCGTGGGACGATATCGATGTCACCTTCCTGCGGCCCACAGTGATGTCGGTGGAGAAGAGACTGAAGTCCTGTATTGCTGCAAAAGGAGCTCATTTCGAACATCTTCTCGAGTGAATGATTGTTAGGGATTGCTCTATATAGAAGTTGTATCAGATTGTATAACTGTTGTTTTTGTTGAAGTTATTAGTGGTAAACTACGCGCAAATAATTATGAGTCACCCTGTACACGACGAGTTTATGTCAAGTGGGTTGTGTGCGCTGACTTTTACGTTCCGTTGGTTTCACATGTGCGAAAGTGCACATCAACAGATCAATAAATCGATCAATTAGAGTAACCGTTAATGATTTATTAACACAAGTGCAGCAATGTGTCCGCTGTGGTGTATTAGCAACGACACTTACAACAACGAATCCCTCTATGAGTGCATGATAACTGGACTACAAATTTTCAGCGTTGAATCTCAAATCAATTCCATCGGCATATCTTCTTCGGCAGCTTCCCGTGAGACACACTTCCTCTGAGCGGAAGCGACCTCATCCGAGCCGTTGCAGATTCGAGAGACGCACTGTCTCGCCGTTGGAGCCGTCGCCAAACAGCTCTTGAAATCGTGCCATCGCCGCTGGATTTCTGGAATATTGGGTCTTCGAGTTGAAAAAAAAAACTATTTAAAAGCGTTGTAGGTAATAAGTTATTGGACTGTTCGATAACTAATGTCGTTTTGCATATCTTTCAAAATGAATTTATTTATTACGTATTACCATCAAAGATTAGTTATTGTCGCCAAGCAGAAGACATTGAGAAGTTCTTTGGCATTAACGACGAGAACGGTCATCTTCTGATGGATCGCGGAAGGGCTGCGAAGCGATGGCACGACTACTTCGAGGAAACCTCGAATGTTGAATTTAACCATCCTGCTATTCCCTCTGCTCCTCCCGTGTACGGTCCCGTTCAGAAGATCACAGTGAGAGAAAACGAAGCAGCCCTGAGGAAGATGAAGTTAAGGAAAGCCACTGGCCCTGATGACCTGCCAGCCAACCTGTGGAAGTCGAAGGGCTGGTGCCCCACCGACTGGCTGACAGAGTTTTTCAATCAGGTTGTTGCTGAGAAGAAAGTACCCGAGAGTTGGCAGCAAAGCACCACCATCCCGATTTGGAAGAAGAAGGGCAGTCCAGCGGACTGCGCTAGTTACCGTCCAATTGCCTTCTTTCGCACACCATGAAAATCTTTGAGCGAATTGTCGATGGACGTATCCGGGAGGTCGCCCAGCTTTCCACGAATCAGTGTGGTTTCGTTGCTGGCTGTGGGACGGTTGATGCCATATACACGCCGTTCGTCTTCTGCTAGAGAAGCACCCCGAGAAACAGAAACCGGTGCATTTTGCGCCGAGTACAAGCACCAGCGGGTACCTCGATGGAGTTTCTGATCTCTGTCGGAGTGCACCAGGGATCTGTGCTATCCAACTTCTCCTCGTGGTCGTCATGGATGCAGTCTCACGAGATCTCCAAATGGCGGCACCTTGGACGCTGCTGTATGCTGACGACGTCATGCTTGCATGTGAAGAGTGGTGCGATCGCTTGGCATTGTTCGATCTCAAGCTAAACGTCAAAAAGACGGAATACTTGACGACGGATGTGAATGAGCACGGATCTATTAAGAGCAATGATACTGAGCTTTCACGAGTTACATCTTTCAAGTATCTCGGATCAGTGATCACGTCCTATGGCAGCCTAAACTTGGAGGTGAAGGCAGGCGTGAGTGCAGCCTGGTCCAAATGGTGCTCATTGACTGGGGTGCTTTGCGACATGGCAATACCTGAGCACCTCAAGTCGAAGGTTTATAGAACGTACGGTGCTGAGTGCTGGCCCGTGACTAAGGAAATTGAGAGCCGCCTCAGTGTAATGGAGACGAAAATGCTACGGTGGACGGCTGGAGTTACGCGTTTGGACCGCATTTGGAGCGCGTTGTCAACGACCCATACGACAGAGGTTCGGTGTCGCCCCGATAGCCGAGAAGCTGCGCGAAGCTCGTCCTCGATGGTACGGCCACGTCCTCTGCGCTAACGACGACACCGTCCGTAAGATTGGCCTGAATCTTGAGGTCTTGGAAAGCGGCCCAGGGGACGCACGAAGCAACGTTGGCTAGACACGTTGCACGTGGACTTAAAGATTGCTGGTGTACACCCTGATCAAGCATTTGATCGGAAGAATTGGCGTCACCACACCAGAAGAGCAGACCCCGCCGGACAAGCCGGACAGACGCTAATGAAAATGATGATGATGATCAAAGGTTAATTATTGATGTATTGTCCAGTTTGTAGAATGACCTCTCGCTATTGAAGAGGTTGAAGTTGAAGAATTCCACATTCGAAGAAGCCATGGTTTTTAGAAGCGATGAACTGGTACAATCCAATTGTAACAGGTTGATCGGGACCAAAAGTTGAACCATTCAGTAAGGCGTTCAGTAAGACAGTCCTCATTCTAAACTCCACATAATTTCTTCAGAGCTTGAACCGCATTTATTCCATTTCAGAAGTAAAACAACAAAATATGCAGATAATGCTCTCATTGGGCGCGAGTAGCGCAGTCGGAGGAGGAGACGACTGTCGCCTGCACCCGATACCAGGTTCCTGGTTCCTTCCATCCCTCCGGGGTCGGTGAATTGGTACCAGACTTGTCTGGGAATGATAAAGCGCTGACTTGTTCATCGGCTGGCCACCACAAGTCACTGTATGGCCGAATACGCATTCAAATCGCCTCCACGACACCCCGTAGAAGTAGAATGCGTGACGCATCCCAAAGAGATTGAGTAACGCCGTCGTTCATCCTTATTCTTTATAATGCTCTCATTGCTTGTCCATTTTCAGCTTAATTTTTTATCAGCTTGTTTCACTGATGACGCTCGGTTTTGAATGAAAATACTCTTAATTCTGAACTTTAAAATAGTGTAAAAATAATATAACGCACGCAAACACTACTACATAAAAATGTTCCTTTATGATGTTACAGAGAATCAACGGATGCAGTGTACAGCTGTGCTCTCGAAACTTTTTCAAATGCTCGAATGGTTTCAAATGCCCACAAATTTCAAATATTCGAATTTGAATAATCGAAATATTTGGAAAAATGCGGTTTTTATGAATATTCGAATTCGGGTACAATCGAAGAACGCAATTTTTTGAATACATGAACAAGAACATTTTAACACAATTGCTTAAGCCAGGAGCGCCTGGTAAGGAGGCTATATGTTGTTACAGAATGTTTTGTTGCGATCAAAACTCTTGCGCCAGGCGGGACTCGAACCCGCATCTTCTGCTTTCTGGGCAGCGATGCTACGCCTTACACCACCGGCGCTGTTTGACCGCACGTAACATACGTGATATTCTCGAGGTCCGTTAGCACCCACGCGTGATACGGGGATGGGCCGGCCGCTGACATCAGAATGGAACCGATTAAGCTAAGGACCTTACTAGTAACAATGCTTGAACACATTTGCTTAAGCCTGGAGCGGCTGGATAAGAACGCTTTCAAAAAATGTGATTTTTGAATATTCGAAATCAAATATTCGAATTCGAATGAAAATCAATCGGAACCTCTTTGAATAAGTTATTCGAGCGTAACTATGTTGCAGAGTTAGCCAATAAAGGATAAAAGGATAAAGTACGGCGTTACTCAATCCCTTTTAGGATGCGCCACGCATTCTACTTCTACGGGATGTCGTGGAGGCGAATTGAATGTGTGTTTGGTCATACAATGACTTGCGGTAGCCAGCCGATGAACAAGTCAGCGCTTTATCCTTCCCAGACAAGTCTGGTACCAATTCACCGACCGCGAAGGGATGGAAGACATGGTTGGCCTGGGCGGGAAATCCAAACCAGGAACGTGGTTTCGGGTGCACGAGACAGCTGGAGCCTCCTCCAACTGCGCTACATGCGCCCAAGTTAGCCAATACACTTTGTTACAAGCTGTTTCGACGTCTTTCTCCTGATTTGATGCAGGGCAAACAAGGTGAATTGTGAGTGTTGGCTTCGTTCAGCGCTTTCAGATTCTAGTTTCAGATGAATTTAAAGCGTTGGAAACCTATGCATACAATAGCAAATCGATCTTAGGAGAAAAAGAACACCCTGACCTCAGATCAACTCTAGATCCACGGGTTACTCAGTCGAGAAGTCGAACCTAAACAATGCCAGGCCCCATGAGCGGTGCCTTTTCCATGGTGAGCCATCAGAGTCCCTTTCCTAATCTTAACCATTTCCTTCTAAATTCCCTCTCAAAGGTTTATCAAGCTTTTTACTACTAGTAATTTGAAATCGAAAAACACTGACGATCGGAATATGGCTGCTAGCTGGGCGGCGGACATTTGCGACAAATCCTCGAGTGATCGGAAGTCGCACAGCGACATCTGAACGACGACAGCGACGACGACTATCGTAAGGAATGTGGTCCAGTGGAACATCTGTGTGTTGCTTGTGAATTACTGAAATAAACACTGAATTCTCCTCAGGCGTTTGAGAAAAAACCAAGAAATCATGGCGACATTCGAGAAGAAGAGATCATACAGGGTGCGTAAAAAGCATTGACGCACTAAACGTAAACGTTAGAAATAACAACACATTATAAAATGAAACAGGTTTCTATACAAAATGTCAACAATAATCTAGCGAACAGAATAACATCACTTGTATTTTATATGGGCTTCTTTGCTGCGAATGCAGGGGCGAAGACGCCGAGGAAAGGCATCGACGGTGCGCCGCAAGTAGTCGACGTCGATTTCGTTCCATTCCTTGACCAGATCATCCTTCACTGACTTCATACTTTTGTGGGAAGTAGCGGAAGCCCTGTTCTTCAAAACCCCCCATATAGAGTAATTCAGCGGACTCAAATTTGGTCTATGCAGAGATCATTCGTCTGCCGAAATGAAGTCCTCCAAGATGACCAGTCCTGAACAATCGTCGGCTCTGCGCAGTAGTCTAATTCTGCTGGAAGACATGCGGCTTACCCTCGAGGTGGGATTCAAGCAAAGGAAACAGTCGCTTCTCTAGGACATCAATACGGATAGTTCTACTGATTTATCTTCACTCCTGTATCTATGAAAACGAGAGGCGCTTGTGATGAATGCACAAAGCGTAATACTGGCTGGATGCGCCTCCCTTGCAGCGAGCCTTCCGCCAGAATTAGCACTTTGTAGGTCCTTGAAGAGTATGCAATACCTTTAAGGGTTGAATGCACAAAAGTATCAAGTCACTCAAGGTCAAAGCATAGAACGTAATCGACGTGGACTACTTGCGGCGCACTGTCGATGCCTTTCCTCGTCGTCTTCGTCCCTGCATTCGCACCAAAGAAGCCCATATAAAATACAAGTGATGCATTCTGTTCGCTAGATCATTGTTGACATTTTGTATGTAAACTTGCTAAAATTTTATTATGTGCTGTTATTTCTAACGTCAACGTTTAGTGCGTCAATACTTTTTACGCACCCTGTATAAAGATGGCGATGAGCGGAAAAGAACAATAGGCAAGGTGCAGAGCGCAGAGAAACGTCATAGAACAACAAGGAACCATTCGAAGTGAATGCCATGAACGAACGACAAGAAACCCTCCGTGTTCCTCCAGCGAAGGGAAAATGGTGGAGCACTCTGGCACTCGAAAGGGACGGACTAATGGAGGCGTTGCTAGCGCCAGCGACAACAAGTGGTACCGATAATGGTGTCGGTGAAGCATGACTCAACATTAAAATGTATGGTTGACCTATGATGTAACTGGAGGAGGAGTGAGAATCACTAGGAAAGTGAATTAAGGTGACTGTAATGGCGTCTTCTTTGGGCGCATATACATAGCACAGTCAGAGGAATTGCCGGCTGTCGCGTGCACCCGACACCCGATTCCTGGTTCGGATTTCCCGCCCAGGCCAACCAAGACTTGTTGGGTAGATATTTTCTAAAAACTCAGCCCTAATTTGCTCACATAAGACTCTTTAAAATTCTAAAATTATATGCTTCCTCCAGTTTCTCTCTTTACCTCGAGAGGCACAGAACATATACTAACATCATTATATGTATACTTACCAATATCGATCTAAGGTTAGAAACGGAAAAGGTATTGGTATTGTATAAGAGTTGTTATAGGTATTGTTCTCTTTTTTTCAATTTTTTCATGATTTAGGGTTATTAGGGGGGGGGCAAAAGTAATGAGACTCTCCATGCCGTGTCCATATATCTCGTGACTGCATCTGGTTTCGTGCTTATCGTATTTGTATGTTTGTATGCTACCTACTGAAGACCACCTGAGAAGTTACCATTTCCGCCCTTTCCAGAGGCATGCCAAAAGCCCAGTCTGTCTCATGCCGAAACCCCAGTCTGACGAGTCGACCTGTGTCGCGCAAATCTCTCCCGATTCCCAACCCCAAGCAGCCTGGACTCAATCTTAACGCAGGATGAAGTACGTCTTCAACCTTAACCCTGCCAAGCAGCCGGTCTGGGTGAGGCCTGTTGACGCGTTACCGACCTTCGTTCGGCGAGATGTTCACGGCGAGAAGCACCTTCAGAGCTTTCGGGTCTGCGCCCATGGACCAGTATACTGTCCAAGAGCACGACGATGGACTCCAAGACCATGGTGAACGAAATAGAAAAGGTGGACCTGCGACTCGAACGAATCGCAGCGCGTCAAGAAGTTCCTTTTCGACAATGCCGCACGCCATCGGGAACAAGTGACCACGGATAAGCTTGCCCAGCTGGGCTAAGTTCACATGCTTCACCCACTGTATTTGCCGGACATCTCTCCATGCGACTACCACCACTTCTTAGGCCTACGAGACTTCCTGGTCGGAAGGGACACAAGAACCGAAGCAGTCCTTGACAACCATATCAAGCAGTTGATCAACACCAGGCCCAAGCAGTTCTGGAAGGATGGGATCAGGAAGTTGGCTGAGCGATGGCAGCAAGTCATTGACCTTAATGGCCCACACATTCCTCAGCATCGTTGATTTATAATTGAGTTATAAAGAGATAAAGAATTTTTTCAATTCGTCTCATTACTTTAGCCCCCCCCCCCCCAATAGAAGACCTTAGAATGATAGAAAGCCTTGCTAAGAATAGGTGATTGTTGGCAACAGAAAAAGAAAAGCCGTAGTGAACGTTTCATAATTCAGCCTAGCAGTTGATACGCCCAAAAGTATCCTTCTAAGGGTACGCGAGCTTCTGTAGCGCAGTTGGGGTAGGTGCCGGCTGTTGCGTGCACCCGATACCAGGTTCCTGGTTCGGATTTCCCGCTCAGGCCAACGAAGCCGTTCATCCCTCCGAGGTCAGTGAATTGGTACCAGACCCATCCAAGAGGGACAAGTCATTGACTTGTCCTTTGGCTGGCCACTTCAAGTCCGTCGTTTAGGTAAATACGCATTCAAATCGCCTTCACGACAGAAGGAGAAGTAGAACGAAGGAGTAGAACGCGTGGCGCATCCCAAAAGGATTGAATAACGCCGTCCTTTTCTTTCCCCTTTTATTTTATGGTATTCTGTTTTTATGGTATCCACGCTTCGTCGACGTTCGAAGATCAGAGACACTGTCGCATGGGCGAAGTCGTCGAAAATTAGGTGGGCCGGCCACCGTAATGGTAATGTGCTTTGCAGACACTCGCTGGATGAGGGCCGTCAGCGACTGGATTCCGCGAGATGTCAAGAAAACTCCAGGATGCCACCGCCGCGTTGGCCGGACTTCTTCGTGAAAGCCCTGAACGAACGATATGACTCTTTTCGTGTCCCTCGAGCGAGGAGGAACCATTGGAGCACTCTGGCACGCGACAGGGACGAATGGAAACGAAACGCTACTAACGCACGCTCGAGCAACTCGATGGTCAACGGGACTACAGGCGACACAGGTGATTTTGGAAAGTACATAGATCAACACATGATTCAGGGGCACTCTTGAATAGGAAAAAAATTTACCAGATGACCACAGCTCCAAAGCAGAAGGACGCCGTTGATTCCATAGCACCGAGCAAATCCATCCGAAGTAATGAAGGAGGTGGAATCTACTTTCCGTAATGGAAACATATTTTTTCTTCTACAAAGCCGTAGGCATTTGCGTCACTGTAACTTGCAGATGCTCACCTCGCTTTACTCGAGCCTAATTAGGCTTATATTCTGTCGGCGAGCAACGAAAAGCCCTCTGCAAATCCAAGCAAAAAAAGCGTTCTTCCTTCCCAACCCCGCTCTAGAGCAGAAAGCTGAAAACTTGCTCTTCTAGAGCCATAGATGAAAGCAGAACTGCAGCTCTTTCGAGCAGATTTTTAGGGTAAGAGAAATGTGGAGAAACTCCGAGCCAACCGGAAAAAGTCCCCTCTAAACGAGCATCAGTCTAGATGCACTAGTGAGGTTCTCTTGCGGGAAATTCCTCCTTTCCCGCTCTCAGTCAACTATCACCTGTATTACCTGTCGCCCCGTTGATCATCAACTTGCTCGAGCGGGCGCCAGCAGCGTCTCCATTCGTCCCTGTCGCGTGCCAGAGTGCTCCAATGGATCTTCCCCGCTCGAGGGACACCAAGAGCGTCATATCGGTCGTTCAGGGCTTTCACGAAGAAGTCCGACCAACGCGTTGGTAGGCGTCCTGGTGTTTTCTTGACATCCCGCGGAATCCAGTCGGTGACGGCGCAAAACGTTCACATCCCTTATCCACAAATAACGATAAGGTAAGTTCGAATCTGTCCTAGTAGGAGGGGAGCACTTTTCTCAATGTTCTTGACAATAATGGGTGGACTATGAACCATTTCTCGTTGGCCATAGACGGGGCTAGCCTCCAAGAGCACATTTCTTTGCAATATTGCACCCGCGACAGAGCAACCTGTTGGTATTTATTAGGTTGCCCCATAAGTCCTTGCAGTTTTTTCAACGATTCACTGCAGATTTCGCCGGCGGTCTCTTGTATAGTGCTGCATAGCTTTCGAAAGAGAATGATTTGCTCTATCAGAACTTGTATTGCATTTCTTTTTTCATCATAAACTTTGTCAATTTTTGGGTCGTTGAAGTGAAAAGTGAAAAAGTGAAAAAGTAGCCATTTGCGCACTTGTTCTCTCCGCTTAGGTTTGTAATTTTTCGCGCAGTTTTTTATAGCTCTTGGAGGACAATGTTCTATACTACAAGAATATGTGTTGGTCCTATTTTCTCACTTGTCCTTTATTGATTTTTAGGCCATCAAATTGGGACGTCCGAAGGAGGATGGTTGTTTTTGCCGGCAGCTCCTGCTCTGAGGTTGGACTTTTTGGGTTGATGTTATATCTCATTCGAAAGAAAATGTCTTGCTCTATAAGAATATGTGTCGCCTTTATTGATTTCTATTGAATATCAACAAAATGCTAAAAAGAGAAAAATCGTCTTCACCAACAAATCCTTTTCCTTCTTCAGTTGTTGATATTCGACAGAAATCTAGGGGGGGGGGGGGCCAAAAGTAATGAGACAAAATGAAAAAAATCTTTATCTCTCTATAACTCAACTACAACTCAACGATGCTGAGGAATGTATTTGCCATTAAGGGCAAGGACCTTGCTGCCATCGCTCAGCCAACTTCCTGATTCCACCCTTCCAGAACTGCTTGCGCCTGGTGTTGATCAACTGCTCGACATGGTTGTCAAGGACTGCTTGGGTTCTTTTGTCCCTTCCGACTAGGAAGTCCAGGTAGTAGTGGTAGTCGCATGGAGAGATGTCCAGCGAATACGGTGGGTGAGGCATGTGAACGTAGCCCAGCTGGCCAAGCTTATCCGTGGTTACTTGTTCCCGATGGGGTGCGGCGTTGTCGAAGAGGAGAACCTTCTTCAAGCGCTGCGAATGAATATGAGCGAGTCGCCGGCCCATCTCTTCTATTTCGTTCACCATGGCCTTGGAGTTCATCGTAGTGCTCTTGGGAAGTAGCTTCCGGTAAACCGATCCATGGGCGCAGACCCAAAAGCTCCAAAGATGCTTCTCGCCATGAACATCTCGCCGAACGAAGGTCGGTAACAGGTCACCAGGCCTCACCCAGACTCGCTGCTTGGCAGGGTTAAGGTAGAAGACGTACTTCTCATCTTGCGTGAATATTGAGCCCAGGCTGCTCGGGGTTGGGAATTGGGGGAGATTTGCGCGACACAGGTCGATTCGTCAGACTGGGGTTTCGACATGAGACAGGCTGGGGTTTTGGCATGCTTCTGGAAAGGGCCGAAGTGGTAACTTCTCAGATGGGCTTCAGTAAGTAGCATACAAACATACAAATACGACAAGCACGAAACCAGACTCCAGCCACGAGATATATGGACACGGCATGGGGTGTCTCATTACTTCCCCCCCCCCCCCTAATAAAAAGCCCTGCCGTGGGAGGTTGTTGAAAAAGATCAGTGTGTCGTTTACCTGAAATCAAGTATGGTACCACTTCGCAGACAATGGAGGGATAAAGGCTTTATTGGCCTGGACTGGACCCGATCCAAGAAGCACGCGACAACCAGCTTCTTTTCCGACTAGGATACCTTTAGCTCAAGATTAGCAAATAATAAAGGATTAGTATAAAAACAGCTTAATCAACGTTCCTTTGTGGGATCACCTGAATAACCAGTCGTCCTGTTAATCATCGAGTTGATAGGGCGAGTGCAAGCAACGTCTCCACACGTCCCGATCACGTGCCAAAGTGCTCCGATAGGTCGTCCTCGCTCGAGAGACAGAAAGTACTATGCTATGTCGTTCGTTCAGGGAGTTCAGGAAGAAGCTCGAACAACACGTACTGACAACTCTCGCGATAGGTTGATCCAGTCGGTTACGGCTCTCGGGTGTCCACTAAGGCATTACAATACCAGCCTTATCTTCTGTCCATTCAACGCAAAACCACGTTTTCCGCGCCTTTTTTATTAGTCCAACCACATAATAAAAAATTTTGAATATTTCTTACATCAGTCTGTGGGAAATCTGATTCCCATTTTAAATACGAAACCCTTGTCTAAAAATAACCACTAAAATAACCATAATTTATTACAAAACGGCGATTCTCCCCTAAAACTAGCCAAAAACGCGGTCATGAGCCAAATGGACAAACAATAGGGCGCGCTGGCAATTTACGTGACCGGCCCACCTAATTTTTGACGACTTGCACCATGTGACAAAATTTCGTTTATTGTGGGTACACATTTTTTTGTTCTAAGTGGCATCGTTTGAGAGCACGTTCGATGGATTGCGGAAGGCAGCCAAAGAATAAGTCTGTCTTTTATCTAATATCTAATATTTTATTTAATAAGTCTGTTTCTAAACAAATGTAGTAGTATTTCATCCAACCAAGGTAAGGAAGGCTAGGTTGGCCTGCGCTGGACCTCAACCAACAGCATGGAATCGGGGTGCTCGCAGCAGCCGGCGCCTTCTTGAACTGCTCTACCACGCGTTTCGTACCTACAATAAAGGGTAAAGGATAAAAGTCGGTTACCCAATCTCTTTTGGGATGCGCCATGCATACTACTTCTAGAGGATGTCGTGGAGGCGATTTGGATGTGTATTTGACCTATACAATGACTTGCGATTTTCAGCTGAAGGACAGGTCGACGCTTTATCCTTCTCAGAAAACTCCTTGACTTGACCAATGCACCGGCTCCGGAAGTGACGAAGGCTAGGCTGGCCTCCGCGGGACCCGAACCAAGAGCGGAATCGGGTGCTCGCAACAGCCAACGTCTTCTTCGACTGCTCTACCGAGCGTCCAGCACCACGAAGTAAAATTTTAGCTGACGTGCGATACACTTCGAGATGATTAGAAATGCTTACAAGACCGCAATTTTTTCGGATCAAGTACGAACAAAGAGCTATATATAACGAATAATCTTACTACACCGCGTCAGCGTAAGAGGAGTGATAATGTTCTTAAGAAATCTTCTTTGGAAAAAAGCGCTTCCTTATACAGCACATTAACCTAATTCGTCTTCGAGATGAGGAAAGTGCAAATGATTCCTTTGTAAGCACCACAATGCCCTCCTCTTTTCGATTCGATGTATGGAGGAGATGCATTAAGATGATTAACACTATATTCTAAGAGATCTTTTTCAACTGAAACGGAAGAACTCAGCTTCGCAGAAAGTACACAAAGTTCTCATCAAATAAAGCAACGGAAGCCCAACCAGCTAGTTGAGCTCGCTTGCAGAACATAGAATATTTTTTGAGCCAGAAAGTGACACAAAACCAGTCCTGCACAAAAGATTATAGCTAAAGTCGGCTTTTTGAATATCGGCAAAAGCGATTTCTCCCATGATTTGCATAAAGTGGAAAGTGTTCTTCTCAAAGCAATTTAGTGTTTCATTCACCGGAAAAGTTACTAAATATTCAAACGAAATATTATCTACTCATATGAAAAAAAAACATTTTTGCAGTTAACTTCACAAATGACTTTTCTTTTGAAGAAAATTTCCTAATCTGTAGTCGAATGTTTTTGACGAATAATTGAAGATTGACACAGAATGCTCATTCAAGATTTTTGCAATACGAGCCGAAAACGACTCTTGACATATTTTTGGGTGCGGTTTTTGCGCTTTAATTCCAAGATTCTGTCCCTTGGTAACCCCATTGAATGAGGAAAAGTGAAAAGTTTGTTTTTTGTCCATATCCAGGTGATCAATAACAATTTTAAAATCAATGTGTGGTTCGTAGTTGAAAGGATTGCTAACAAGACGAGGCACCTTAATTGTAAGACCCCGTTTATACTTCCATCGACGGACGACGCGATTCGAACGGAGCGATGCGCCCCATCACGATTGCGTACTTTAGGTCCCGTTTATACTTTGACGCCGAGCGACGCGACGCCACGTATTGTGGCCACATTGATCGAGCGGCGCGGTCGATCAATCAATTTGGCCACTGTACATGCCGTCGCGTCGCTCGAAGTCTGAAGTATAAACGGGACCTTACGCACTATTACGTACTACGGACAAGTGAACTCGCGGCAGCGGGACAGGAGGTACACCCGCCACTGCTGGGGGGCCTGGCGTCAGGAGGAACAGTCGCTGTTGTGCGGACCGGAAACGTTTGTTTTGCGTGTCAAAGGTTTCGTAAGGCAGCCGTTAGACTCTCGGTGAAGCCTAGGAGGTTGGGAGTGGGTGAGCAAGGATGTCGAGAAGAAGATCGCACGCCTCCCAGCAGGGGGCTGGTGTACCTCCTGACCTTCCCCCAGTCCACACTGCGAAGATCAGCTCAGCACCAATACCGCTCCCCAATCCAACGCGATCCATCTCATCGCGCCCATTTCTAGCGTTCGTGATCCCACGCTGAGCGACGCGATTGGTCGCGGATTCACGCGCTTTATTCCGGCCAGCTATCCCGGGCGACGCGATCAATCAATTTAGCCTCATAACGTAGCCATCGCGTCGCGCGGCGACGAAGTATAAACAGGACCTAACCGCTGTTGAAGCAGCATTCACAAA
Organism: Heligmosomoides polygyrus bakeri; assembly: GCA_947359475.1. NCBI lineage: Eukaryota > Metazoa > Nematoda > Chromadorea > Rhabditida > Heligmosomidae > Heligmosomoides > Heligmosomoides polygyrus. The sequence goes on from OX375866.1 coordinate 11,890,579, forward strand.
TATGGGCAGCGCTCTTCCAAAAGGAGCGTACGAGCGCTTCAGGCCAAGAATGGAGGAGGTGACCACGGCTGACAGAGAATATATTGAGCAGTTTTACTCTTGAGTTATCCCTCCATTTGTGTGTGAAAGAATTTTCTAATTCATTTATTTTTTGTACATAGAGCGCGTGCACTCTGTACATATGGCGCGTGTAACGCAGTCGGAGGAGGTGCCGGCTGCTGCGTGCACCCAATATCTGTTCCTGGCTCGGTTTCCTGCCCAGGCCAACCAAACCTTCCATACCTCCGAAGTCGGTGGAATGGTACGCGACTTGCCTGGGAAGAAAAAACCGCTGAGTTCTTTATCGGCTGGCCACCGCTAGTCATGGTGTGGAAAAAGGGCATTCGAATTGCTTCCACGACGTCCCGTAGAAGTGGAATATGTGGCGCATCCCAAAAAGACTGAGTAATGTCGTTGTTTATTTATTTATCTACTTCGTGCACTCGAAACAAACTATGGTCGCAATGTCAAGAATGCAATAAAAATACAAGGAACAAACATGAATCGGACATAACTAAGTAGGAAACTGGGGGTCGTAACTGTTTTGTTAATATTGCTGGTCCTGAAATACCTCATGAAATTCATAAGTCCACAAATATATTTATTTCAAGAATAGAAATCCAGCTTTACTAAAAATGAGGAAGAGAACAGGCCTATAATGCGGCTTTGAAAGGAAAAAAATGAAAGGCTGACCGAAAAACTGACTGCAGTATAAAACAAGCTTGGCAATAAGAAGTGTAAGAATTAAAAACTATGATTAGGAAACAACTATTTCCCTACTTAAATTACACAGATTATTTTTAACCTTTTTTATATCCTGTAAAAACTTACCACCGCTGAAGAGCTAAGCTGAAACGATGTGAGAGAGCTTCGCGACGGGGGTTATGCGTGAAAGATTGAAGGGATAAGACAATGAGCATTGCTGCCATCATTTGTCATCTACCGAGAAGTCAAATAATAGACTAAAGGTTAAGTGAACCTCCTCCCTCTATTGCTTCAAGAGACCTATCAGAGCCCTTTAGACATTCATAACCAACTGGCGGGGTTTATGCCTGGAGAGGTGAAGACGAACAATAGTGGCAAAACAATGAGGTTAAACAACACCCAAGACACTCTCAAACAATGGCTCGTTTGCGGAAACTAATAACAATAGCGAAATCTTTAACAGGTCAAACCTCTTTAGAAGGAACCAAACGCGGACACTTTGGTTCATGTCTCGAAAATGCACAGCATTGGGAGGTGGTGCGACGCCAGCCAATCATAATCAAGCAGAGTACCGGCCGAGCACACGTCAGCCAAACAAAGTACTGACCCTACAAGCCCTCTCCTAATGGCACGCCTATTTGACGCGATCTGTTTGGCTGGAGCCCTCAGACCTCCCAATGCTGCCCATCTTTACGACATGTACCTTAATTTTCGTGCAATTTTCTTATCTTTCGCTATACACCATTTCTAACCTGACCTCAGGTATATAAGTCATTTCCAATATATAATAGAACGATTTATTGAGCAAGGGCACGAGGATCAAACGTCGGAGCGCAAAGACCTTGAGGCGTTCTGGATCTATTCAGAGACTGGCAGGTGAATTGGAAGGGAGAATGCCTCTATACATGAGCTCGAGCCCTACCTCAGTCCCGCATTCTAACCTGGGATAGCCATAATTTTGGTCTACTTCGTGCGACCTACGCTGGTCCTCTTGGATTCCCTTCATGGCTCACTCTTTCAAAAATTTGCCATCGAATTTTGTAGGGTTGAGGAGATATTTGGTGGGCAACCCCTGATTGATTTGACCCTTTTAGGCTCTGAGGAAGATGATCCAGCCGAAGTGTTGGCCACTAAAGCCGATTAGCGAATTCGTGGCGAGCTTAGCAGATCTATAAAAAGATATGACGCTTTTCGAGCTAGGAAGATCTCTTGGAGCATTTTGGCACGCGACAGGGACGAATAGAGCGGCGCCCGCTCGAGCAACTTGATGATCAACGGAACCACAGATGATGCAAGTGGCTGGTTAATTTTTGAGTACTACAAGGGCATTCAAGGTGTCCCTTTCGCCTTATCAGCCCGCACTGAAGTGCTACAGTTTCTTGTAATTTCTGACCTACCCAGAGGTCCGCAGGAAATTTTTAAAACCACTACGGTGCTCCTCAGACAGTCCCCTCTCTATAACACTCAATAGGTCACTTCGGCAATCTCCACGGAAAGTTCATTGACCTCCCTCATCAGGCCTCTCAACCATTCCTATTGGGAAGGGGGTGCTACAGTACGACACCATATCGCAGAAGCTCTTCACCGCGGCGCTGCAGTGGATAATGATCGACATACATGTGGATCAATCCCTTCCAAATCTTCGTTTTGCTGACGGCATCGATCTTTTCTCGAATTCTGCCGCCAAAACAGAAGCGGTGCTTGATGATCTAAACGAAGCAAGAAAAAGGGTAAGACCGCGAATCATCCGCAGGAAGGCGCAGGTCATGAAGAACGTCTTCTGAGAGGGAGAATGAGTTAAACTGGAAGGCTCTAAAAACAGTGATGGTGAATGTTATCTTACGCGGACCTCGAACGTGGAGAGTGACATGATAGACAAGCTGAATGGGAGCCGAAGAGTTTAATGAGCTGCTTTCAAACCTCTCAAGAAGCCCACAGACCATTTGACGGAACCGATTTCCGTGTAAACCTATGCAGTTCGACTCTTCTGACTGCGCTCGGTAACGCGGTGGACACCTACGATGAAACTGCTCCACGTCAAAGTTGCTGGAAGCCACACATAGAGAGACAGAGTGATGTCATCTGAAGTGGAACCAGTGAATTCATCACCAATTTGGGCATCAGAAGAATGAACCATCTTCCACACAGCGAGTTACGGCTAAATGTCCATGGGCCTGTCTCTTTCAAAAGACATATGTACTAACGAAGGACAGAAAGATCGCTGACGAAGAGGGTCAGGCTCTCTCCTAATTGAGAGGGTCATAGATTGTTTGGATTAACTGTAGTCCTTTCCTAAAGAGTTCCAATGATGTATGGGTTGTGGGACAAGCTTAGAGAGCAGGCATGCTATTTCAGTCTTGCCACTCTTAATTAGGAAAGATCCGAGGATCGGATAGGGCAGAGTGCGCTCGAGGCAGGCCTTCAACCTGATGAATCGACTTATTCCTCACATGAATAAGCCAATTGATAGTTCTTCTAAACAAGAATAAGGCTGAGCTATCGAGCTGGAGACTAGGCAAAAAAACGAGATGAATGGAGGATTTCTTGGCGCCATACCACGGTGTACGAGGTCTTCGTAGCAGCCTTGAAGAAATCACCATTCTTCGGCGCGACACGAGGATTTTTGCCGCACAGAAAGGAAGAAAAAGGACCTATTCAAGTCATAGGAAGAAAGGCATAAAGTACCATGTAGCTCCGTACACCTTTCCATGTATCTCAACCATAGACCCTAAACTTGGGCGAAAGCCCCCTCATCAGGGGGCAAAAGCTGAAGAAGCTCTCGAAGAATGTCAAAGGAAAGTATGGAGACCGAAATCATCACTATATGCCTCCTCCGAATAGGATAGATCTCTGATCTACACACAGCGTTAAATGAAACCAGTTAAGGCCCCACAGTCTGATCGCTTCGACCCCCTAGCAGGGAAAGTGGGTCCGGTAGGAAAAAATGAACAGAAAATGCTTTGAACTCATTCAGTAGAAGTACTACGGGCCCTACTTAGGTCATTTCAGGACGATTGGAAGAAGATGAATTTGAAAGAATTCCCTCCATACGAGGGCTCCAGGAGAGGACGCGACGGCGAAGGCCGGCTGGCCGGCGGCGGCGGGTAACACCGCCTCCTAGGCGTCTCTAATGGCATGGCAAAAACGCCCTTAAGACAATTTCCCAGGGCTCAACCCCTAATCCGAGGACGAGCCGACCTGTAAACGTAAATTATGACGTAAACAGACAGCTGCCTTAAGAGTCCAATTCTCGAACTGTCTCTGAGATGAGCCACAGGTTCTTAGAGGCTACTATTTGATTCTGGGCTGCTATTCTGTGACATAAAATCTCTATTCTCTAATCCTATTCTTGTTTCTCTCGTTATCTCACATATAGTGCACGTCCCTGAGACGAAGTTGTGACCCACTTCTTCCATGGAAAACCTTGGCCCTACTAATGCACCAATCATCTAGATCTGAAGTCATCTTCAATGAGTCAAGTCTGGTGCCAATTCACCGACCCCGGAGGAATGGAAGGCTTGGTTGGCCGGCGGGAAATCCGAACCAGGAACCTGGGCGGGAATCCGAACCAGGAACCTGGTATCGGGTGCACGCCACAGTCGCGCCTCCTCCTCCCCTCCTACACACGCCCTGTATTCTACAATACATAATTTATTTAATCCGTAGGCCACGCTGTAAGTCACCGCGAAGGGGCAAAGCATGCGCCTTACTCTGCGACATATGCCAGTAGGTTTTCTCCTCGGGCTCAGCCAAGGGCGATTTGCACCAAATTTGTGACCTTGGATGCAGGACATTCTATTATATTTCTGGGGTACAACGAAGGAAGGGGCATGGATGGGGATCGTGAAACGAGCGTCCGGATTCAGAAGAACGTATCTCAGGCTCCGTGCAACGGCGTGTAAATTCAGAATACGTGTCCAGAAGTCATGCACGCATAGCGTAAAGTCCTATATAATATGTGGGAACGCCTCTGCATATATGTCTGTATGTTTGTCGGAGGGCGCGTGCAGCGCAGACGAAGGAGATGTCAGCTGTCGCGTGTACCCGATACCAGGTTCCTGGCTCGGATTTCTCACCCAAGCCAACCAAACCCTCCAGCCCCTGTGGGTCGGTGAATTGGTACCAGGCTTGCCTGGGAAGGATAAAGCGCTCACTTGTTTATCGACTGGCCAACGCATCCAGGCCAAATACGCATTCAAAACGTCCCACGAAATCCAGAAGGAGTAGAATGCGTAGCGCATCCCGGGAGGGTTTGAGAAACGCTGTCATTAATCATATCTTTATGTCTGTTGCTCTGTTCGTCTGTCACTACATACGGAAAACGAGGATGAGCTGGGAATTCCTATAGGATTCAGTAGGATATGGTGCCATGGGCGTGTCGTAGCGGAATTGGAAGCGGCGCTGGATGGGGTGCTAACCTGATACTATCAAGTTCTTAGCTCGGATTTTCCGCCTAAGCCAACCAAGCCTTCCATCCTTCTGGTGTCGGTGAATAGGTACCGGACTTGTCTGGAAAGGATAAAACACTGACTCTTTCATCGACTGACCACCGCAAGACATTGTATGGCCAAATACGCATTCAAATGGCTTCCACGACGTCACGTAGAAGTATAATGCGTGGCGCATCGCAAAAAACTAACAATTATGTAGTAGCGCCGTCGTTTATGCTTCATCATTATCTGACCTATGGAATGACCAATGATCTGTGGTTGCTAGCCGATAGAGAAGTCAGTGCTTCGTCTTTCTCCGTCATGTCTGATACGAATCCGCCGACCCTAAAAGGACGAAAGGATCGGTTGTCCTAGAAGGATCCCGAACCGAGAACCTGATTCAGAGTGCATACAACAGCACGCACCTCCTCCGATTGCGCTACTACGAGCCCGAGCCAACAATAGAATGCACTGAAATTTTGAAATAAAGATGTCTTTCCTGTACTTCGTAGGACACACGTAGTCTTCCCAATCATAGGAGGGCTCTGCGTAGACCATAGCGACTGAGAATTTCCAGCCAAGACGACTACATTTCCAGGCCTTCAGTTACAGAACTATTCCGCTAGAGCTTCACTACGACTTTGTTGGCACTAACGGAAATCCGTTTCGGTTTGTTTTTCGCATCGCAATTCAACGCCAACGCAACCGCTACCACCACCACCTCGCAGTATTCCTCATTACAAACACACAATTTATTATAATTGCTTCAACATCGCTACCAAGCAAGATATGCTTTCGGCGACTACACCAGCAGCAGTCTTCTTCCTCCATACAAGGAGATATAAAGCTCGAGCGATCGCTTCTAATTATTGGCAAATGAAGCCAAAGCTGACCCGAAACACCAAAGAAATGTGACGACAAAGGACCTAACAGGCAGAGACCATACAGCTACAGGGTGAGCAAAGATAGGGTCAGAGAGGTCCTGTCTGAGATGCGCCATGCATACCGATACTTTTGAGAGACATCGTGGATGCAGTCTGAGATCCTATTTGGCCTATACAATGGCGGTGAAAATCCGATGGAGATGGTCAGTGTTATATTCTTCCCGGACGAATCTGTCACCCATTCACAAGCTCCGGAGTAATGAAAAGTCTTGCAGACTATTAGCAAGAACCGAACCAGAAATCAATGTGGTCACCACACGTTCGCTTCCACTGACTGCGCTACATGCGCCAATATCTATTATACCATTATCATTTTCAATTTCAATTCAAAATTCTCAAATTGGACACTCTTCTAAGAATCATTGACACTTCTGAAATCAAACTGAACATCCTCAAAATCAGAACCAGTGTTTTTCAGAGTAAAATGGAGACTCTCTGACAAGACTAAAGTCCGTTTAGTACATTTTATTAGTATGAAAGTGTAATAGTTTAGTAAATAGTTTAGGACCTGCTTTGGAAATTTTTAAGTGCCCTCCTCCGGAAAAGTGAAACACTGTTTAAGGATTTATAAAAATTTTATTTTTAAAGCAAAAAATCACCTGTTTCACCAGTTGATCATAGATTTGCTCGTGTCATAATTCAGAACAAAAGATCATTTTCCCTACGCCACCCCCGCAGCTGGCGGGCCCCTCTTACGGGCCGATGACTCACCATTCTCGCGCCAGATGCATCGCACGGCCTGCCTGTGGTGAGGCCCGTCGCATTCGGCAGGCCATAACTCGCTCAGGAATTTCATTTTGCAATTTTAACACCCATATTTGTAATCAGCATTCCGAGCTCTTTCTAATGATCCTGGTCTCATCTTGAAGTTCCATGGGAGGTCGAAACCCTTCCCTAGTTAGAAGGGTGTCCAATTTGATTATACAATCAGTAGGTCAACAATGTGCTCTTCTGCAGATGTGGTCGCCGTCAGATGAACAATACAAGAGTACCGCTGCCTGAATCTGGTGCTCACTGCTTAGCTGGCCTATATGATCTGTTTCCTTCTTATGCGCGGGAGCTCTGAAGCCACCAAGTGATTAGGTTTGCATGCATAACGAAGAGTACTTGAGTGCAGGCGTTGGCGTTTTCGAGAGCGTTTTTGGTCGGTGAAAAAAGTTGCCGATGATTTTTACCGCAGAGTGCGAATTCAACAGGCAACATTTTCTTACCAGTCAAAACGATGTTAGCCAAGCCTTCCTTAAAACTGAGACCAAGGAGATTTTCTTTTTCATTTTTCAGCGCGATCCTTCCGGCAGCTTCAGTGAGGGTTCGTCCATCCAAGTCCTAGCTCACATTTAGCAATACTTCGAACACTCCACCACAAGATATGCAAACCAGAAGCACTTTTATTCAGAATGATCTCGTCCCTCTGAGTTCCCTTCAATTCCAGGAGTGTTGAAGAGGTCGATGATTTGGTAACAGAATGGTCTCACAGGATAAGTCACTAAATATTTCATCGGCTAGCCATCGTATTAGGTTGTCCCATAAGTCCCCGCCGTTTTTTCAACTACTCATTGCGGATTTCGCCGGCGGTATCTTGCATAGCGCTAAACAGCATTCGGAAGAGAATAATTTGCTCTATCAGAGCATGTATTGCATTTCGTTCTGAATTTTGTCAATTTTTAGGTCGTTAAAGTGAAAAGTGAAAAGTGAAAAGTGGCCGTCGCCGACAGTTTCTTCTCTCCGCTTGAATTTGGATTTTTGCGCAGTTTTTCATAGCATTTGGAAGACAATGCTCTGCATTGCAAAAACACATGTTGGTGCTATTCACCCATTTGTACTTTATTGATTTTTAAGGCTTTAAATTGGAACGTCCGAAGGAGATTTATTTTTTACCGACAGCTCTTGCTCTGTGATAGGACTTCCTTGTTCGGTTTTATATGTTGTTCGAAGGAGAATGTCTTGCTCAGTAAGAGTTTGTGTCGCGTTTATTGGCTAATGCTGATTTCTGTCGATTATCAACAACTGAACATGGAGAAGAAGTTGTTGGTGAAGATGATTTTTCTCTTTTTGGAGCTTTGTTGATATTCGACAGAAATCAGCATGAGCCAATAAACGCAACACAATTTCTTGCAGAGTAAGACATTCTTTTTCGAACGACATTTAACAGTGAGCAAAAAAGTCCTATCACAGAGCAGGAGCTGTCGGTAAAAATAACCCTCCTCCTTCGGACGTCCCAATTTGATGGCCTAAAAATCAAAAGAGAACAAATGAGCAAATACAACCAGCATGCATTCTTTGTAATGCAAAACATTGTCTTCCAGATGCTATAAAAAACTGCGCCAAAACGTCCAAACTTAAACGGAGAGAAGGAACTGCCGGCGATGGCCACTTTTCACTTTTCGCTTTTCACTTTAACGACCTAAAAATTGACAAAGTCAAGGATGAAAAAAGAAATGCGATACAGGCTCTGATAGGGCAAATCATCCTCTTTCGAAAGCTATATAGTGCTGTGCAAGAGACTGCCGGCGAAATCCGCCATGAGTAGTTGAAAAAACGACGAGGACTAATGGGCCAACCCAATAATTCATTGCATTATGTATAGGCATTTGAGACCGTCTTCGCGGCACCCCGTAGAAGTAGGAAGAATACGTGGCATATCCCGAACAGGGATTATCAAACCTCTCTTTCTATTAGGTTGTAACGAAATAAATGGCACTGAACCACTGTAAATTTAAACAGTTAATATCTCGGCTTGTAGGCAAGTTTATTAATCGAAATAAAAACCTTCTGATTCTACACATCTTTGCCAAAGTGACACAAGCTTTTTTATCCCAGTAGCATAAAAATCGGAAGTTCTGGAATTGACGAAATCTTCGAAGGCACTTTCGGCATCCTGTTGGTATTTGAATATTTTCCCTACCAAGAAGTCGCCAAGATGCTTGAAGAAATGGTAGTCTGTTGGGGAGAGGTCGGGAGAAAACGGAGGATGTGGTAGAGTTTCAATGCTCAGCTCATTCAATTTCTGCAACGTCATTCGTGCTACATGGGGGCGAGCATTGTCGTGCAGAAGGAGAACTCGCCTTCGGTTTACCAAGGCCGGCCGGATATCCTTCAACTTTTTCATCATTTCTTCATATTCAATGCAGTACTTCTCTGCCGTGATGGATTCACCGGGAGGGAGGAAGCTGTGGTGAATAATTCCCAGCGAACACCACCATACTGTCACCATTACTTTCTTTTGGTGCAATTCCGGCTTCGCAAAAACCTTGGGGCTCTCATCGCTGTCCACCCACTGTGCCGATCGTTGCCAGTTGTCGTACATTGTCCATTTCTCGTCACAGGTTACGATGCGATCAAGGAATGGGTCCGTTTCGTTCCGTAGAAGCAGTGCGGACGAGATCTCATATCGTCGGTTTCTTTGCTCCTCAGACAGCTCGTGGGGCACCCATCTTTCCAGCTTTTTGGTCTTTCCAATTTCCTTCAGATGCCGGGCAGCTGTGTTGTGACTGACGCCAAGAACCTTCGCTATCTCCCTGGTACCTTTGTGTGGATCCTCCTCTACCACATCTCTCAGCTTGTCCTCATCAACGTCACTATGCCTCCCACGACCTTCATGTTCTTCCAAGCTCTCATCTCCATTCCGGAACTTCTGATACCAACGATACGCCATCCGAATTGTGGAACATCCTTGACCGAATGCGGCGTTGATCTTCTCGTCCGCCTCCTTAGCTGTAGTGCCCAGCTTGAATTCATACAAGTAAATGCCTCGGATTACCCTTTTGTCCATCTGCAAAAAAGTCAATAAAACTCTAAAATTTTCCCACTTTTACATAGAAAATTTGGTACTCCCCGGTAGAGCAAAGTTTGCGCTTCTAAATGATATGCCACATGTTACGGTTTGTTCTTGATCAAACGCGTAAAGACGCGCCAAAAAATGGCGCGAGCCAGTGCCATTTAATTCGTTACAACCTAATACTTTTATCGTTACAAAGGTGCTTCTACTGTCCACTCTACTCCGCGTTTCATTTAGAAGGTAACCAGAAGTGCATGGCGCGCACGAAGCATTTGAGAGGGATGAACACTAAAATCTCCCGTCTTCGCCACCCATTTTTAGATCCATTTTGTATAGGTGGTGAAACTCCCTCTTAGTTTATATTCACTTTTTCAAGCGAAACGCTTGACGATCAACGGAAAGCATGGATTCGAATGACGACGTTGATTAAGCGCAAGAAATTCGCAAATGTCTACGTTTGCGGGACTCTGCCGACCACACCATTGTCAAGTCGAATTGGAGAACTTTCAAATCAAATTGAACACACTTCTAAGACTTTTAAAATCAAAACGAATTCTTCCAAATTGAAATGATTTTCTTCTACAGTAAACTAGAGATTCTCCAAAAAGGTTAGAATAATTTTTTGTTTAGAGAAAATTTTAGTCGGCACTATTTCACAACTCCACGGGTCGAGGAGAGGTCGAAAAAAAAAATTCCGCCCAAACTTCGTCTAGGGGGTTATTTAGGGTTCTGATCACGAATCTGAGATCCGTTTTCAAAATTACGCCCGATTACGGTAGGTTACGGTAGGTGCGGGTGACTAAGGCTGCCAAGGTCATGGTCACCGATTTCGCCCAAACTTCGGCAAGGAGGGTTATATGGGGTGATAATCACGATTATGACATCGTTTTTTGTTTTACGCCGGAGTACGGTAGATTACGGAAGGTACGGGTGACTAAGGTAATGGTCACCGATTTCGCCCACGCTCCAGCGTAAAACGAAAAACGGATGTCATATTCGTGATTATCACCCCATATAACCCTCCTTGCCGAAATTTGGGCGAAATCGGTGACCATGACCTTGGCAGCCTTAGTCACCCGCACCTACCGTAACCTACCGTAACCGGCCGTAATTTTGAAAACGGATCTCTGATTCGTGATTAGCACCCCAAATAACCCCCTCTAGACGAAGTTTGGGCAAAAAATTTTCTTTCGACCTCTCCTCGACCGTGGAGTTGTGAAAGTACAATAGTGCCTAAATTTCTTTACAGCTTTTTTTCACCTACCCAATAAGTGAATACACTGTTTTTTTTTTAAGGAAAAATGATGGTTTAAAGATCTTTTGAAGGCCAAGAGAGGAGAAGTAAAAAATTAAGATGAAATTTTTACCAAATTTTCCTTGAGCAAAAAAAATTGTTCTAACCATTTTATTTAGCTTGTAGCTTAACCTGACTGAAAGCACTTTGATTTAGAAGAGTTCGATTTGATTTCAAAAGACTTCAAGCTAGCCTAGATGAGCGTAAGATGTGACTTGAAAAGTGTCGAATTCAACGTAAAAATGGTGTATATAAGGAGTTTTTACACTTCCGCCACGGCGCAGCACCATGGTTGGCACAGATATCGACTTTTTCGCATAACCCGGCGGTGGCGAATCGCGCTCTCAGGCCTATGTTATACTTCGGCGACGCTGTTGTCGGCAACGTCGGCGACAGTGTTAAGCGGGCTGCTACGCAGTGAATAACAGCCCGCGCAACACAGCGTCGCCGACGCGTCGCCGAAGTATAACATAGGCCTCACTCAAAACGAGACCTCATCTTACGACATTTCGGAGTAATGTATCCGACGAATGTCGAACCGTAGAAGAAATGGGCGCGGCACAGCCTCATGACAAGCGGCTGAAGGCCTTCGGGAATCGGCGCAAAATGGCGCCGCGCCGTGGCGGAAATATAAAAGCCTTCGTACGTGGTGCGCGAAGTTCTAAAGGCGGAGACATTTGTAGAAATTCTTGAACTTGGAAAGAGCTGTCAGATTTGTCCGTGTTTTCTGTTATTCTGCAGGATCTTCGCCTAGATTCCTGCATCTGCAAAACCTCTTGTCTTTTCATTCAATTTTCAATATTGTGGGGATGTTTAGGCACAATCTTCTTAATTAAATGTGGTTCCCCCGCAATTGTCGACCTCACTAACAGTAAATTCCTCTGAGCCTGCTTTTATGAACCATTCCTAGCCGAGCTAATGCATGCTAGTGATAGGAAAGTTAGCACCAACAATGGGATAGAAGAACTACGCTCTGCAAAAAACGCAATCGACGGGGACCTATCCTAACGGGGAGAAGAACCCCATTCCAATATCGTAGAAAACGGCAGTGAATCTGTAAGTAAACTATTCAGCGAACACAACAGCTCGAACTATCCTACAAGAGGGCCTTTGCTTCCACTCTCCTGGCTGAGAGAAGCAACAGTTTCCATTTTGGTCCCATTTTCTGGTGACCAGGATAATAACGTTGTTGGTCATCAACATGGAAGAAACAACTGAATAACGGTTTCTATGAAGAAAGCAAGTGTTTCACACTCAAATCCCTCATATGCTAGACGCTTCACGACAACTGGAAAGTGGACTTCTTATCCCAAAAATATGCAATGCGAAAAAATACAAGGTAAAGGCAATCTCAATGTTCATGAGGGAAATACTTGAAAAGCATGTTTCTCCTTCGACACCTTGAGATATGCCAGCACCAAGCGATTCGTAGTGGTAGCGAGGATGCCACAGCTGTCTCAGTACAGACCACGTCTGCAGCGGAACTAGGGTCCCGCTTGGAAACCGTCGGGCTCCCGCCACGATTTGAGGTCTTCCACGTGGGTCCGATTGATTCGCACTTAAGGCCCCCACAGACTTCTGCGGCGCCGCTCAGCGGCTTGACTCATCATCAGTGGGAGCGGTGACGGCGAGGTACTGTACTGTTTCTAGTGGGGACCGACTGGTGCTTAACAATAACGCGCCCCGATGACGATCGCGCGCCCGCATCGACCGTCTCCGCTCTGGATCCCGCCGCGAAAGGGCAGAGCGCAGACAGACAGACGCTGGAGCGGCGCCGCTGGGTGGAATGATTCAAGTCATTTCCGCCAGCGACGCCGCCGGTGCCGCCGGTGCCGCCGGCCCGCCAGCGGCGCTGCTGGAGGCGAGCTCTGCGTCTCTGCCCTATGGTTAAGCATAGGGCAGCGGCGCCGCAGAAGTCTGTGGCGGCCTTTAGGCGGAAGCTCTGAGTAATCGCGCCGACCAATGGCGCGCGGCCGGCCGGCAGCCGGATAACTCACACATCCGCATCCACACAAATGGTATGGGAGTCCGGATAAGCTGCATTGAGGAGAACAGCGTGAAGTAAACGCAGTTATTTTACGATGGCAGTGACGAAAACTGCGCAAAAACGTCATTATAAACAAATTGCTTCAATTTTTAATAATACACCGCTCTTTATGCCAGTGTTTGATAAACTTACAACCGAAAAAAAAACCCGTCCGAGTTATTCACCGTAGTTTCGGAGTGAAATTCAGGGAAATCGTTACTGGACCGAATTGCCTATCCCTCTGCTAATCAGTCGCTGCAGCTAGTGATATTTGCTTGCATGCTTCTCCGGCGCAAATAGGGTTGGGGGGGGGGGGCTTCTGATGGGCAGAATATCCAATAGAGCGTCGTTAATGTCCTTCATCCCTGGCTCCAACGTAAAGGCTGTAGTAAGGGCGTTCCGTGGTTAATACAAACGAAAAAAGGGTACTGTTCACAAGTGCTTAGAGGCCATGCGTATTCCTCTTCGGAGCATAAAACAACTGAAAGAACGCTTTCTCACCACGGTTTCAGCTGTACCTGCTTTATATCGCTAGAACACCTCAGACAGTATGAGTCATCGGCCGCGCGCCATTGGTCGGGGCGATGACTCAGAGCGTCCGCCTAAGTGCGAATCAATCGGACCCTTCCACGTGAGTGTATCAACGTCCGTGTTCTTCGGCCTCGGGCTCCGTTTATACCTACATCGCCACTCGACGCGTTCACATGACAAGCGCAATTGATTGATCACGTCGTTCAGCGTCCATGCCACCCGGCCGGGGTGAGTAGCGTGAACCCGCGACCAATCGCACCGCTCTAGAAATCGGCACGATGCGACCGCGGTTGATTGGAGCACGATTTTGCTGCTCCATGTGTCTCTTGCAGTGGACCTGGAAATGTATGCACAAGTACACAATTGTGCGAAATCGCGTGGCTGCCTGCCCGGAGTGCTCATCGTCGTCCGAAACAGCGTTGCGCGATGGGCCCCATAGCTCCGTTCGAATCACGTCGCCCGGCGATGAAAGTGTAAACGTGGCCTTATGCGAGTAAAAAACGCTGTTATCTGGGACGACGTCGGGCGATGTTGACCGAAAGTTCGCGCACGGTCTGGAACACGAACACGCACGGAAATGCATTGCCATGAAGGGGTTGATAGCTATTGTATGTCATGTGCCTAAGGGCCTGTACATACTTTGCGACGGGAGCGACAGGACGAAGGACACGTATCGATCAGAGCCGAGCGTTGCCTGGGAAAAATCGATAGGTAAGCTCTGCTTTGTCGCTCCTGTCGCTGCCGTCGCTTCCGTCGCGGAGTATGAACACGCTCTAAGGCCTCGTTTATACTACTTTATACTTAAAGCGGCTTATACTTCGACGCCGAACGAAGCGAAGGCACGTAGAGCGGGAGCAGACATAACTCCAACGCCGCGCGAACCCCCTCCCCTGGCGTCGCGCACGGTGCGCGACGAAATTGGACGAGTTGTCGCGGTCCGATGCTTCCGACGGCTAGAAACGCTTCTTACGGGGACATGCGGCACGCCTTTGCCTTATTTCATTGGAGATGGTATATGAATGTGGTTTCAATGGGACGACCAGCGACAGTTTATACAGGAATCCTGGTCAGGTGGATGGTTTCTAGCGTCAGTACTTGCCATCTACAACTTCTTCGGTCAAATTTTACCCGTGATTGCGGTTATACTACGGAAAAATGTCACTATCACCTATTCTCGGATCAATTGTCCTACTGCAGACTGTTGCCTACTACATTCTGTGGGATCTTAAGTTCCCTGCTAGAAATGTGGTCTGGGAACTTAAACACTGAGAACATTTCCTGCTCCGCGGCTAACCATGCATCACCGAGCGCACGTCTGGGTTTCAGCGCCGCGAAGTCGCACGCGGCTAGCGCGCGACGTCGCGTTGGAGTTAGGTCCTGGACCCCACGTAGAGTGCCCAGATTGATGCGATCGATCAACCTAGTCGCCACACGTGGAGAAGCTCTTGCTTCACATATCTGAAGCAGGCGAGCAACCTGATTCAGATATGTGAAGCAAGTAGGTAGCGTGATATCACATGCACGAAAAACCGCACTTAGCAGTTCAACTGCGACCACAGTAACGCGCTGATCTCCTGCAAAAACGCGGCCATCGTCGCATTCCTAGAAAACACCAATTAGCCGGCCGACGTCGCTTCACTGAGCCAGCCGTGCATCGGACGAACCATCTGAGAGCAATCGTAAAGCTGCGCAGCAATCAGCGCGACCTGATGGCATCAGAATCGGCGCCGTCATTCTCGTGACTCGGCGCTAAGGCCGCCTGTAATTGAACGCGGAGCCGACTAATTCGCGCAGCCCCGTCATTCTTCGCAACAACACGCTCCTAAGGAGCGACGATCGGGCCGTCATCTCAACATTTATCGCGAAACAACGTCCAGAAATCCAACCAAACAACAACGTAGTACAACTATGCCATAGCTCCATAACTACAAGAACAATATCCACATCATAACAGCACTGGAAACGGAGAAACTGATAGCTGACGACCGGGTGTGAATCAAATTCTGCGGGCAATCAGGGTTTCGCCTCCAATTTCTTCAGCAATTTCTGCACCTGAAATCGCATATACATATGTATTAACAGCAATAGCTCATTGGACAGGAAAAAAACAGGCTAAAGCGCTACAGATCAGGAGTGCGTCAAACATTCTACTTCAAGGCAGTACCATGAGGGCGCTTTGAGTGTGTATTTGGCCATTACAGTCACTTGCGAAGATGTGAATCGGTAGATTAACCAGCGCTAAATTCCCCTTCGACAGTTCTCTACCACATCGTTCAACCATCAGGGGCGAAAGGCTCTGCGGAGCAGCCAGAACAGATCAGTGCGCATACCATTGATGCTGTTGGTCTTCTGAACTACATATCTGTCCATCTACTTGGAGCGCTTATACAGGATGACAGACCATAGCTGCGGCGAGGACAATTCTGAAGCCCTTAGCGAGCAACTCTTCCGGTGAAATGGAAGGGCTACTACTATTCGCCGCCGTCAACGTTTAACCGCAGCTGAACGCATCTTCACCAGCCATATTCTGTCGCCCTACATAAGCGCCCTGTTTAGTGCCGAAGGTGATTGGATACGTCACAATTGAGCGCTATCCGCTTTCAAAAGGCCTAATTTACTTTTAAACGTTCATAATCTGTTCAAAGTGCAGTACTAAACGAAGCCAATCGATCATTTCCGAGATTTTAGGCGGGTTCATACTCCACTCGCTATGAGGCGCGGCGTTAACGCCGTTTACGCATCCGACGTCGAGCGACACCATGGCAACTATAAAGCCGCATGCACACTCGGCAGCGGCGGTAGCGGCAGCTGAGATTAAGCATAGAGGCATCGATTCCCGCCAAATCGATGCTCCTATACTTAATCACGGTTGCCGCTGCCGAGTGTGTGTGGCTTAAGGCCCTGTTTATACTTCGACGCCGAGCGACGCGACGCCACATATATTGGACATATCGATTGAGCGACGCGATCAATTTCGCCACTTTAAATACCGTCGCGTCGTTCGGAAGTCTAAAGGCCCATGCACACTTCTGCGACAGCGCGGCGCGGCCATGATGAAGCATAGGGTCGCGACGGCCGCGGCACGACACTGCGACACGTGCCGCAGGGAGGGGTCATGCACACTCTTGCGACTGTCGCGGCGGCTATCGCAGGCGACGCCGCGCTGTGTGCCGCAAGCTAGAATGGTTCAAGCCATTCCTGGCGGGCGCGGCATGCATGGGGCGTCGGTCCCGTTGCCTAAACCGGTGCTCTAACGCACCCGCGCCGCGACCGCCGGATTTCGCGGAGGTGGCCTCGCCCCACTTGCCGTGCCGCGGTGTCGCAGAAGTGTGCATGGCCCTTGAGTCGGAGTCTAAACGGCGCTAAGGGAGCGTTCGGGAGTGTTTAGTGTGCACGTGACGCGCGACGCGATGGAATGACAAGCTCCCATAAAGATTTGAGCTCCCATCGTGTCGCGCTATAGATATGGTAGCCTCTCATAACGTCGCGTCGCGCATCGCGTGCACACTAAATATCCCTAAAGGCGAAACCGATCGATTACTTGCTGGATCAATTTTCGCACTTTAAATAGCATCGCGTCGCCTAGTTTCGAAGTACAAGTGGGAGCTTATGGCACTACTAATATCGATCGCTTTTCCCGACTAATCTATATTGGTAGTGTTCAACGCCGCACCAGAACTGGGTATAAAC
The DNA here is from genome assembly GCA_947359475.1 of Heligmosomoides polygyrus bakeri. Taxonomy (NCBI): domain Eukaryota; kingdom Metazoa; phylum Nematoda; class Chromadorea; order Rhabditida; family Heligmosomidae; genus Heligmosomoides; species Heligmosomoides polygyrus. Next base: position 11,908,016 of record OX375866.1, read on the forward strand.
GTGTCTACTAGCCGCGAATCGCTGCAGCATGTGAACCACTGATATCGGTTGAGCATCGCGAACGATCGACACTGTAGGCACTCTTGTTGCCGCGCCGCGCCAGGCGGGAAAGTGTAGACCTGATGCATCACTGAACATTAGTGAACCCCACAATGTCAAGAAGAATAAGGCGCATTAAGATACTGTCTAGGCCACTACCAAGTTCTGCAAGGCATTCTTGTTGTCTAAGACAAACACGTACATAAGGTTCCTCTAACGAACGATGTAGAATTGGAATGCATAGCGCAGAGCCGAGTTACTGATACTTAAGGGCAACATATCACATACCTCATGCAGCTTCTGCATATGTCGAATAAAATGCTCTCCGACTCGACGCGCCACCTTCGTATCCGCAATGCATATCATATCCTGAAACAATCGACTACAGATGGTGGCTGATCTTATATGCCTATGGAACTTCTCGCCTCTTTTAACATCAAGATTACAGCTGCGCTAAAGCCCTCTTCACTCGAAATGCTCGACTCATAACGGGAACCGGAATGTCCAGGACCGCATACACAACATGCTGTTATACCACTCGCTGCTCCCATGCATGAAAAATAAGGGTTTTGCAAAAGTGTACATCATGAAACGTGCACCAGTGGAGTACGTACGTGGCCCTCCTCCGAGGCCACACGTTGAGACACGGAGTCGAGGACTTACATGCGCGCTGCTCTAGACTTGCCTGCCACGACTTAAGGAAGTAGGTCCTTGTTGCGCCGACTTTGGACACGTCTCACGCAACAAGGGCGTGTAATTTAGAACCTCCCCAAGATGCTCCTGCGCTGGCCCCTACAACCCTCGCCCCAGCTTCACATCACTCACGTGGTGCATTGACTTGGACGTCTCTCTACGACCTCTCCCGTTTGTTCTCAATAAACCATTGCTCCAGCCTCGAGTGAAAAGACACTGCTCAAATAGGTAACACAGTTCATATTGAAATTCCATACACACAACATACCAATGAGATGAGCACAAATCCTACAAGGCCAAACCCCGCCAAGTAACCTACGGGTTTCCCTAAGCGCAGCCAGCAAGTCCTGCTCGGGTCCTACCCTGGAGCCTGCGCTCACGAGGGCGGTAGGCTGGACTGTCAATGCGGTTGTCTCCGTCTTTGCGATCCTGCGCTGCCGTCGTGGTCGATCCGAACCACTCGCGATGTTGAAGTCGATGAACCGATGGAAGTGGAACTGCGCTGCTGACAACGAAGAGCCGGCCGCTGGAGGCGGCGGTGAGCGGAACGAACTGACGGCTCACGATGACGATCGAAACAGCGACCGACCGCTCCCGACGGTACGGGAAGGTACGACTGCCGGGTGTGCGCGAGAAGGCGTTTATACTGCGTCGCGGAGCGTCCGCACGACCTCACGCCCTTCTTGTTGAGATCTGGGTTCCACACGATCCACACCCTCACTTTACGTTCACGAGTCGCGGTCTTACCCACTAGGCCATCCCATCGAGACGCTTCTCTGCAGTGATAACGCGTTTAATGCGGGCTTTTGTCAGTTACATAAAATGCGCCTAAATACGCCGACTACGGTGCAGTTTTCGTCAGAACTAATCTCTGCGCTATCTTGTACACGGGCAGAGATATTTGCATTTTCTCGTTTCCGAGATAGGTAAAGATTTTGCCCATGTACAACACTTGGGGCGTTCAGACCTGCCGTTTTCATCGTTTTAAGCTGTAACAACGTAAGAAGCAAAAACGATTACCTTATCAACATAGAAGTCAATATCCGTATTCGGCTCATCATCGTCATTCATCACAACCGAATCCTTGCCGAGCTCATTCACCACCATCTGAATCTCTTCCGCCCTTTAGTATATTAAAGCGAAGACGACGAACTTAGAAATCACCTTATACGTCAGCAGTTTGCCTAGGAACGAGTCATAGTGCTCGTCGTCCACGTCCATAAATGACGCCAATTTCTTTGTCGGCAACGATGTGTACAGTTTCAAGTAACCACGGAGAACCGGCAGTGCCATCTGCGCCTCGACTCCTTCGAGGAACGCCTGAGACTGTCGGAGGAGCGGTTCCTAAAGTACTTGGTTAAGAAGAGGTACGATGATGGTGGTGGCGAACATGTGCTGTCGTACGACAAACCTTGGACAGATTCGATCCTTCGTAGACAACGGTCGTTGGCGACAGGAACTTTGGACATCTGTAAAAGTTCGTTAAAGCACTGCGCCGGAAATGGAAAGTGAGGTAAACCATAAACACCTCCCTAGGGCTCTTCAACCATGTGGAGACAATTCAAATCAGTTTGTTCCTATCAAGACCATCAGCTTAACTGGTTCCATGCTGATATCAGCGGGCCAGCTCATCCCGGATACGGGTGGGTGCTGATCGGTCCCACGAGGTGTGGATGTTGCGTTCGATCAAACGGCGCCGGTGGTGTAATGGCGTAGAGCATTCCCGCCCGGTCAGAGGGAGGTGAGGGTTCGAGTCCCGCCTGGCGCCAGAAGTTTTGATCGCAACAAAACATCGTTGTGACAGCATGTGGAGACAATTTCTAAGGCGCCAAAGGACGTTGAAATGTAAGCCAACCTTTAAACAGCTTTTGTTTTAAAAAATTATATAACTTTCATAAAAAAATTCAATTCACCAGCGTATTAAGTGAGCACACTGCTGGAAATTTTTGTATTTTTTATTTTGAGGGAGAAATATTAATAAAAAGTTTGTTTTAAAACACAGAAAGGCAGCAGTCATTTAGTGTATTTTAACAAAATAGATCGCGCCATGCACTCGCCTAGATTGCCAGATTTTCATTTGATTGATGGTGAAAATGCTGGGAAAAAGATGTGAGGATATGTGTCATGTTCTTGTTGTACTATTTAATTTTCTTTTCTTTTCCTTTTCATGTGTTACCCCACACATATGGAATATTTCTGTCAATTAATAAAAATCGCAACGTCCTGGACAGGTGCATGGCCACAATATAAGCCATAACTTTTCCTTAAAAATAAAAAATCTATGAAATTTCAAGCAGTGTATTCACTTATCGAGGCAGGTGAATTAAGAAAATTGTAAGAAAGTCATGCTAAATTTTTTCTTGAAGAAAAAAATTATCCATACTACTTGAAACGGATCACTTTGATTGGAAAAAGTTCAATTGGGTGTAAAATGGGTATATGCACCAACAGTAAACACTAACCCCATCTGGAACGCAAGTCGGAACTCATCGAGGTCTCCGTTACCCATTCGAGACATTCGATCGCCGCATCGTTCGGCTAGTTGCGAGGCGATCGACTCGTCGATTCGTTGCGGTTGAATCGCGAGGCAGATAGCGAGCAGATGGAACAGCTGGTCATATGTCTTGCCGATCTGGAAGGATTAAGAATAGTAAAAGAATTATGGCAAAAAGAACAACAATCGATCAGATTCAGTCGATTTTCAGGCCAACCCGTCCTTTAAACACTTATTTTATGACTGCAACCACGCCCTTTAAATTGACAGAGCTCAAGTGACAAAACAAGCCAAGGACTAATTCTCACGTACCACATCATACTGGAAGTTCTTCTGTTTCTGCTGCTGCGTTTGGATCGCTTTCGTCCTTTGAATGAACATCAGACAGTTCACGAACATCTTCGTCGCCTCGCCGTAGTTCCTCATCATCATGTGCGAGAAACCGACGAAGTAGTGCAGCGTAACAAGACAGCTTGGCACCGTGTTGTACAGGCCCTTGAATCGATAACGTTAACAAATGCGTAACCCCACTTCCGGAGTGTCTTTTAGATGTACGAAGACAGGAAACCATCGAAGCTAAGCGGCTGGCTAAGCGACAAACTATAAACGCGCGCTGTTGTTCCCTCGTCTTAGTTAGGAATGGAATAAATTCGTAAGGAAAACCGTTAACAGGCCTTCCAAGCCTATACCCTGATAATGTCGCGAAGTCTGCGACTTAGAGAATCGCGAACACATCTCGTTAGTCGCTTGGCAAGCTGTGGGAACCAATTCACAGGGCTCTAATTCAAGCCGACATTTGTACTGATTTTTGGATCCCTCCTAGTTAGAAGGGGCGGCACTAGGAAATTGGGACAGTCACAAAGAGTATGGCGTTTCCAGGATAGAAAATTGCAGAGAAAGGTCCTCTCGTAGGCTACCTTCGCGTGTTGTCTTTGTAGAATAATTTCTTTCAATAATACTGTTGTCAGGAAGTTCATGAGTATCTGGGTCGCCAAGTCAACATGGCCAACGACCTAGCAGCAGAGCTGAGCAGGAGGAAACGAGCGGCTTGAGGAGCTTTCAAAGCGTCGTGAAGAAGACGAAGAACGTCCGACTCCGCGCCCACCTATTCGACTCCACTGTTCTTCCTGCCCTAACATACGCCTCAGAGAACTGGGCTATACGAAAGCAGGATGAACACGCGATCAGCGTTGCTCAGCGTGGAGTCGAGAGGACGATGCTCGGAGCGACACGACTCACGCAAGTGAGAGAAGGCCTCCGGAGTTCCGAGCTTCGCCGACGTTCGAAGATCAGAGACGCTGTCGCATGGGCCAAGTCGTCGAAAATTAGGTGGGCCGGCCACGCAATGCGATTCGCAGACACCCGCTGGACGAGAGCCATCAGCGACTGGATTCCGCGGGATGTCAATAAAATTTCAGGATGCCGCCACCGCGTTGGTCGGACTTCTTCGTGAAAGCCCTGAACGACCGATATGATGCTCTTCGTGTCCCTCCAGCGAGGAGGATCCATTGGATCACTCTGGCACGCGACAGGGTCGAATTGAGACGCTGCTGGCGCCCGCTCGAGCAAGTCTATGATCAAAGGGACGACAGGTGATACAGATGAATACAGTTGTCAAAATATCCGGGTGAAAGGTGCTCTCCTGCTAGGACATATCCTGGTTTTCTTGCAAAACTAGTGCCTTTATCAATAACTCGCGCCTAAAAATGCTTCAGAATGCGATACCTTGCTTTCGGAACGCGGCTTGTTTTTAGTAACTGCTGGATACGTGTACCATTCGTTACTATTTTTCGCAACGTGGTAGTTAAAAGAAAACACAAGTTCAGTTAAGGTAAGCTATTAGGTCGTTGCATATGAAATGGGTGATTTTGACTGAAATTTTTGAAAGGCCATAACGTTGTTTGGAAGCAATTTTATTAATCGATGATAGCTGAGACATTCCATCTTTGTAAAAATCAGAACTGCGAGAATTAATAAATCATAAGAAGAAAAAAAGAAGAAAGAAGAATCACCATTTTTTGATATAATCTTGGTCGCTGAATTTTTATCCTTCACATGACAATCTAAATGCTTGAAAAAATGATAGTCGGTAGGGCACAGATCTGATGAATATGCTGGATGTGGCAGAGTTCCGTATCTCAATTCATCCAGTTTCTGGACATTTTTGGAAACGTGCGGACGCGCTATCATGCAGTAGGATTGGTCCTCTTCGATTGACCAAAGCCGGCTGTTTTTCAGTCAACTTCTGGAGCATCACTTCAATTTCGGCACAGTACGGCTCTCCAGTCTTCAGAAGCTTTTAATGGACTAAACCAGCCATTGTCCGCCGCACGGTGGCCATGGTCTTCTTTGGATGGAGACTTCGTTTCGACGTCTTCTTCGGGCTCTCGTTCTTGTTCAGCCATTGTACAGCATAAAGGATCCATTTTTCGTCGCAAGTCACGATCCTGTCCATAGAAGGCTCCCTTAGATTGCCCAACCTTAACGAAACACAGGCGTCGTGGCGCTTCAGCATCTGCCCAGCGGCCAATTCGTGCGGGATCCATCCATCAAATTTCTTTACTTCTCCGATCGCATTCATGTGGAGACCGATTGCGCTGCTGTCAGCGCCGAAATGCTGTGCTGGTTCTCTCACAGTTTGACGCGGATCCCTTCCATCGTGGCTTTGAGTTGATCGTCATTAAGGAGTGATGGCGGCTTACCTCGGTCCTCATCTTCTAGACTTCCATCTCCAGATCAAAACCTCTCGGACCGGTGGCGAATGGTGCACTCCTTAGCGAAATCCTCCCCAGATGCAGAGTTGGCGTTACGAGATGCGGCCACGGCGTTGTGTCCACTTTTTCATCAATATAAGTAGAGCACCCAAATATCACGCTTACTCATACTGTAGAAACTACGTCAAAAACTCGGCGAGAGGCAATTCTATCACAAAAGCTATAAATGGTCAAAAAGCGAAGATCCTACGCTTTCAGAAACTATATACAATTCCTGAAACGGGAGTATTCGAAGCCATGAAAAATAGACCAGAAACTGAGGTAGCAAAATCGGCCATTTCATTTGCAACAACCTAACATTAAACAATGTCCTTATACAGGCTTTAGTACGTTACCTTCGCATCAAACTCCACATTTTCGACTGTCTTCAAGGCCTGATGGTAGTCACCAAGAAGCACATGTGTCCTCAGCAACCCAATCAATGAAAAATAACCCAGTTTGAAGTACAACGGCGACTGTCCGAACTCATCGGCGACTTCATCGGGATTTTCTGAAGAAATCAATTACACCTAAATTCAAGAACAAACGACAAGGCGACGTGATAAGCCAACTTACTACGCGCCCTGATCGCTGCCAATTGCTCATTGATCTGGGACTTTGATAGGAGGGAGTATAGAATGTTCAGGACTGGGTAGATATTCCATGCCTGAAGTATGACCAGACATTCCAAATGCAGTGATACATCGAGGTGAACAGATGCGTCGCAATGAAGATTAAATTCGCACATTTTGAGCCTCTTCGATGCTGATAAGCTCGTCGACCTCATCGACACTCCTTTTTCCAGGATTCGCCTTGTACAGACAGAACGCTTGGAACTGAAACACAGCAAAATAACGGTTGAATCGTAGGCCTAATAGAAGCAGATTCCGAAGACATGCACTTTGGCCTTAGCAAGACCAACCTGGTACACAAACTCATCAATAATGTCCCAAAGCCAGACATTCGGGAGGTTAAGAGCCACCGGCTCCTTGCTAGACAGTATCTCTGAGAAGAGATCCTGCAAGGTAGTGTAGGATAAGCATGCACTGATGGACTGCGCGGAAATCTATACCATTCTCACGTTGAATTGGACGTTTTTCAAGTCAGATTGGACACTTTTCACGTCAAACAGGACACTCTTCTAAGCTATCCTAAGACGTTTGAAATCAAAGCGAACTCTTCGACATTGAAACGACCCTCATACAGTTAAACAACAGACTTACTAAGCTGGTTCGAACGAATTTTTGTTCAAGGAAAGTTTGGTATAACATTCTTCGAAATTTTCCATTATAGCTCACCTGCCCCAGTAAGTGCAATAATTTTATATTATTTTTATTTTTCTGGGAAAAGTATTTGTTTAATTTTTTGTTTGAAAGCACAGCAAAACAGCTATTGTTTAACGTAGTACAGGAGGAGATCGCGCCATGCACTCGACTAGCTCGATGTGATTTTTAATCGACTGACAGTGTAAACCTGCTTGCGTCGAGCATCGCATCGAGCTATTCGGGTGCCTGGCGCGATCTCCTCCTGTACTAAATTAAACAATAGCTGCTTCGTTGTGCTTTAAAACAAAAACAAAAAAACAAATATTTTCCCCAAAAAATGAAACTTCTATAAAAATGATTGTACTTACTGGGGAGGGTGAACTATTAGGTGGGTGAAGTCTTGCACCACAGCATAATTTTTTTCAACATTTTATTTTTTCTTTTGTGACTCTTCAATCTACAAAGTAGTTATCATTTACAACCTTCTCCCATCTGATGGGAAGATCATGAAATCCTTTCTTCCAGAATGAAGTCAGCTCTGACTCGAAGAAATGCTCCACCTCGGATTCCAGTTCGGTTCGGTCGTTGAAGCACCTGTCCTTAGGGTTGCTTGAGAGCTGGAAAGAGGTGGTAGTCCGATGGCGCAAGACCTGGTGAATACGGTAGGTGGGGCAGCACCTCCCACCTAGGATCCTGCAACTTCTGACGAAACGACCTTGCAATGTGGGGGACGAGCATTGTCGAGAAGAAGGTAAACATCCCTCCGCCCCCGCCGTTTGTGCGACATGGCCTCGCTCAGCTTCTGCAGCTGTGTAACGTAGATGACCGCTGCTACTGCGGTACGGTCATCAGCAAGCTCACGATAGAGCGTTCCTCGAGAATCCCATCAACAGCACAGCATTACCTTCCTCTGGTGGATGTCCGCCTTGAGGTTGTGGTTCTCCTTAAGGGAGCCACTGGGCTTCCGAGTATGGTTAACGAGAAAGACCCAGCATTCATCTCCCGTGACGACATTCTCAAGAAAGTCCTTATTAGGAAAACGAACTAGGAGAGACTGAGCGATAGTCAATCGCGAAGCCTTGTCCGAGTCACGGAGTCAGTCATTCTTCACTGCAATCGTAGTACTTATATGCCCTCAGAAGCAAATCGCCTCGTTATTCTTGTTTCTAGAATGTTTGTGCTACAACTACGTGGACACCAAACAGTCCTTAGAAGTTCCTGTTAAATCTTGAAAATTTTTCAAAATTTTTGGTGCAAGACTTTTCCACCAACCTAATATAATAAAAAAATCGAAGAAAGTTATATCAAGCTTTCATTGAACAAAAAATTGTTCTGACCATTTTAGTAAGTCTGTAGCGTAACTTATATGAGGGTCGTTTCAATTTTGAAAAATTTGCTTTGATTTCAAAAGTCTTATGTTAGCTTTTAAGTGTCCAATTTGATTTGAAGAGTGCCCAATTTGGTATGAAAAGTGTCCAGTTCGATGTTAAGATGGTATAATCACCTGATAGTTCATGAATGACTCAAAGCGATGCGCAAGTGAGGGACCACGTTGATTTCGAGCGTAGACCTGGCGGTAGTACAGTTCCTTGTACAGAATGATGAACAATTTGTTCTCTGAAAAAAAAAACGGTATTCATCCTTATAAAAAAGAAAAGAAAAGTACGCATTTTTGAGATTAAGCCACTGCTCATCGTAGTCGATTATGTACTCCTTAATATGCTCACCAAATCATTGCCTACTTCTGACGTACATCCACCTCTATGCCCCCGAAGGACAGGTAGAAGGACAAGAGAGCGATCTCGGGATGAGAAAGGGCCTCTTGGATATTGAAATTTCCAACATACAACCTGCGGGGTATAAAATATTAGGTTGTAACGAAATAAATGGCACTGAACCACTGTAAATTTAAACAGTTAATATCTCGACTTTCCGTTTTCCCACTTTGGTACTCACCGGTAGAGCAAAGTTTGCGCTTCTAAATGATATGCCACATGTTACGGTTTGTTCTTGATCAAACGCGTAAAGACGCGCCAAAAATGGCGCGAGCCAGTGCCATTTAATTCGTTACAACCTAATAGATCGCCTACCTAGCGGTGGCTCACCTCTGCACTAGGGCTAATTAGAAAAACGACAATAAAAATGCAACGCCATAAGAATGCCCATCCCGCCCAACTCGTGTTGCGCACAATCATCCTACTATGTAGTGTACCAGCGTCCGTCGCCGGCTTCGCCGGCGACTGACGCTGGATGTGCGGGCCACGCCAGGCTTGCCGGCTTCGCCGGCTTCGGGTATGATGGGCCACGCTGAGAACGGAGCCCAAACCTAGATGGGATTCCTTACTCACCCAGCGTCCGTCGCCGGTTTCGCCGGCGACTGACGCTGGATGTGCGGGCCACGCCAGGCTTGCCGGCTTCGCCGGCTTCGGGTGTGGTGGGCCACGCTGAGAACGGAGCCCAAACCTAGCTAGGGATGTTTCCTCACCCAGCGCTGGTCGCCGGCTTCGCCGGCAACCAACGCTGGGTAAGGAAGCATCCCTAGCGCCGAACTCGAACACGTAGAAACGAACGAATGCTACAGATTGATGCGTTGCTGTCCATCACTCACATCCCTGTATAGCATTCAAGAAAACGCCCGCAGCACTCCTGCTTCGTCTGGAGTCGTGTTCACAACCTATTGCAGCTCGTCAGGCCTAATCGAACGCCTGACCGTTTCCGTCCAGGCGCCGTGCCTTATGCGACGACGTGTGACGATCTTCGGAACAGGTGACTTGGGACAAAAGTACTGTCCTCCTCTGCATACAGTGCTAATGGAAATTGGTCAAAGCACTGCAGAAAATTGGGACCTTTTTCCTTCCTTCACTGCTTCTGAGGGAAATTCAGTATCGCGTTCAAAAAATCGATAACACCGAGCGATACTGACTGCTTGATCCAGGTAATAGGATATTGATTGCCAGATCGAAGTGTGAGCCAAGGACGCAAGTGTGAGTAGCGCCGCGTCGCAGACCTCTACCGCAACGCTGCACGTGTTGTCTGAACCCGGTAGCGGCGGCTCGTCATAGCCGCGATGACGCCTTGCGAAACCTCATCCAGTGGTGGGTGTTCTTTGGTGAGCACCCGGCAGTGGAGGCGTCGTGATAGTCAACAGCGGCGGTCATGGCTGCCTGGGTAGTAAACAACGGCGGTCATGGCTGCCTGCCATGCTGCCATGTTGTGGTGTTTACGGTTGGCGGCGGCGATACGACGAACGGCTGGGTCTAGCGACGGCTGTCGGCAGAAATGTCGACGGAATGTCGGCAGAAATGTCGGCAGAATGTCGGCGGAAAGCGACAGAAGTCTCCCGTCAGTGATTCAAGCCTCTCTGCTTTATATAATAGGATAGATGGCCTTTCGAGAAAGTGTGAGAGAATTTGGAGAGCTTTGCCTCAGCCTTATTAAGAGAAGAACTGTGAAGTCTTTTTAAAGCAATCTGTATACTTCCAATGCTACGAACACGAAGCGATACCAAAACTCACCAGGTCCAACTATGCTTTCGACAGTTTGTTCATCGGGCCACATTCGCTCTCGGTAAAACCTGAAATTTAGAATTTCAGGCAGAAATTCGTCACGTTGATTCAACAAATACAGCTGCGAAGCGGCCTATCAGCGATTTCTTCGACTCAGCTTACCTAACGTAGTCACAGAAGTGAAAAGGGGAGATAATATAGTCCAAAGAAAGAGTTTTAAGCCTTAGAAACTACTCATACCTAGCGTCTTCAAATAAAACTCACCTTTCGGTCAGATCTGGGAAGTGCTGTTCGTACAGGTTGTGAATCTCCGGCACATTCTTCTTCTCAATCATCTGTGCGAAGTAGTCCAAATAGTCAGCCACTTCTGTCGGAACTCCATCTTCATCAACTTAAAATAGGATGGGTGGATAGCCCATATGCGACAAACAAACAAATCAAACAAACTGAAAGATAAAAGGTGCAAAGCATGTTGGGGGGGGGGGGAGGGTGCACTGTTGAGATGGCGACTTTTCTTGATCATTTTTCTCACTATCCTGTAGTTTAATCTTCTAACGGAATCCAAGAACTGCGGTGAACTAGTACAAGGAAAGCGCAGCGAGCAGTACATTTACGAAGTTTGCGCCTATGAGGAAGTGCCCGCATTGACCGCTCTCTCATTAGCCTTGAAGCATTAGGCCCCGTTTATACTTCCGATGCCGAGCGACGCGATGGCATATATAATGGCCAAATTGATCGATCGCGTCGCTCGATGAATGTGGCCAAAATACGTGGCGTTGCGTCGCTCGGCGTCGAAGTATAAACGGGCCCTTAGTCACCAACTTCAACTTAAGGAAGACATGCTGATTTGGAAAGAAAGGTTTGACACCTCGGCGCATACGGGTATGGAGTGCATCCTCATGACAACGAATTTTTCTTGCTTTTTTCATACTAGAGCTCGCTATTCTAGCATATTCCTAGTATAGAGGTGCGCCTCCGATAAGAAAACGAAGCATTGTATCCTATCGCAGCTATGTATTAAAAATTACCAAGCAAACGAGGTGCCGCACCCTTCCCATACCTGACACTTCACTTTGGCAACAAAAAAATGAAACGAAGAGCTCCTTCAGCCTCAATGCAGAGCATAGGGTTGAAAACTAGATGGTCACACTCCAAGTAACCACTCCATATAGCTCAGAAAAATCGAATTTTAATAATAACCCTGCACCACCACTCTACAAAACAGATACTGGCGGGCTTATGGCCGTTAAATCACTCAGATTCCAGAGTATCTTCCTTGCCTAGTACTGAGCTGCAGAGTACAGGAACCGTATGGAAGTGTTTTACGGCGCACGCTTAGCGCAGTCTGAGGAGATAGCGGCTGTCACGTTCACCCGATACCAGGTTCCTGGTACGGATTTCCCCCAGGTCAACCAAGCCTACAATCTCTCCGGGGTCGGTGAATTGGTACCAGACCTCTCCGGGAAGGATAAAGCGTTGAACTGTTCATCGACTGGCCACCAAAAGTCATTGTATATCCAAATATGCATCCAAATTGCCTCCACGACGTCCCGTAGAAGTAGAATCCGTGGCGCATCCCAAAAAAGAATGAAAATGCCGTCCTTTATCCTTAACGTATTCTACGATCACAAAAGTCCTCCGCTTTTATTGAAGTCACCTTCCCGATTACTTTTCTGGCTAGCCTCGTGCGTTGCTTGTGCTACATGAGTGTGTCAATTGAAAACGACTATGTAATCACGTCTTGTTCGCTGCACTACACTATTTGTGGGTATTTAGCAAAATACTAAGAGATCTTCGCGACCTCCCAAGGCAGCCTTTGGGATGCGTACCAGTTTAAAGAGGCCTTTGAGACACAGGGCCCGCCTCAAAGGTTAATTGTTTATTCTGCCTACTGGTAGTAGTATCGTGAGCTTATACATCTGCTAATGTACATACCCATGGTCAGCGCACCTCCGTCATGACATCACCAGGTGCTCCACCCAAGCTCACACGTATTTTTGATACGACTCACTCTTGTATGCAATCTCGCAGCGGCCAGGCGTATTTCTCTCCGTTTTCTGTGCCTTTTTTTCTTTTTCTCTCATTTTTCTCAGCTTCTCTATGCTTTTTGCAATGTGCCAACCATTATCTGAAATCCTCCCTGTTTACCTATGCGTGCCATTATTTATGTTGGTCAAATAAATAAATAAATGTGGACCCGATCATTGCCGCATGGAGGCATCGTTTTGCGAGAGGGAATAGCGTTTCGCCGCAGCCTGTGCTCCATCCCCTACGTTGAATTCAAACCAGCATGCGCAGCGGGGGAGGTGAGCGAGCCTCCACAGCTCAGTGGCAGAGCGTTTGTCTTGTAAACAGAAGGTCTGTGGTTCGATCCCGAATGGAGGCATCATTCTGCGGTCAAGATGCGGTCAAACCTAACAAAGTATCAACAACAAAACTAACCAATGCGACGTCGCTCCCTTTCATAAGCCAAGTCTCTCTCCGGATCTCCAGTGTGCGACTCGAATTTCACTGTACGAGCCAATGCCATTGCGCTTAAAGTCAATGTATTAGCAAAACTGGATATAGCAGAAAATGGCGAGAAAAACGACCTTCGCACGAAGAGAATAACACTCTACGTCCTACAGACATCCTATCTACAGTGATGAAAACGATTAGAACAAGACAATGAGTTCTGAAACGCAGATATGAACAGAGATCAACCCTCAACATCGCGGCAGCCAGGGAAGTAAACCACAACCTAGCGCTTTTCCCAACAAAATGAAAGAGCTCGTCAAATTGCATGCGTCTGCAGGACGGTTTGTCCGTGGAGCGCGGCAGCCATCGAGCTTTACGGAATCCTACGTCAATCGTGAGGAACGTTTGTGCCGTGCGTAACGTATGACATAAAGAGTGAGACGCTGCAGTTCCACGATAAGGCCGTCTGAAGAACTATGCACGATGTCATATTAGATCTAAGCTCCAACTGTTGGTACGTGACGGTCCAATGAAGACTACAATACCGTTCAGCACCCATCAGGGACCAGACTCATCGAGACTTTAGGAACAAGGGCAGCACTCCTTCTCTGCCAAGGAACGCAATCCACCAATTTCGCCGTCGCATCGCTCTGCGTCGGAAGTATAAACGGTACTTTACAGTGCACAGTTACTGTTAGACATGAACCAAAGTTTTATTCTTTATCAACATTCATGCAAAATTAGGTATCTAAAAGTACAAATAGATGCATATAGAAAAATGGCAAGTTTATGGCAGTTTAGGCATCTGTTATACTCCCGCGGGAGCATCCGCGGAACGTCCGCGGACCAATGGTGTACGGCGGAGGCGGGCGTGGCGGGGCGCGGCGATTGGCCAGGTGAGGAGTCTCGGCGCGATTCCCGCCCTTCCGCGGATGCTCCCGCGGGAGTATAACTCAGGCCTTACGGCTCATAGCAGAGCGTTTATCACAACAACAATAACTGTACAATAACCGGTCAAACAAGAGGATCAAGGATTACTGTATCCAAAACCAATCGGCTTTTCCAAAAGAGATCTTCGGCTTTGCAATATAGAAGCTCGATTTAGTCTTTAGACCTGAGAAAGGGCATAAGGCCCGAAACGTTGTCAATAAAGTATTGGTAAATCGAGCTTCACTATTACAAACCGAAGTTACTTCCGTGAAAGAGCGATTCCACGGAATTGAGATCAACATACATCAATGGTGTGGAATACTCCTACTCAGTGTTGAGAGCAAAGTGAAGGACAAATGACAAAGTACAGCTGCGGCCAATCCGCTTCAGGATGCGCCACGCATTCCACTTTTTCAGGATGTCGAGACTAGAACGAGACGAGAAAGAAGAGGAATGAGGAGAAGATACAAAGGGAAGAAACCTACTATAAAAACAGACGTGAAAGAAGAAATAGGAAAAGTAAGCGTTTGATAATTAACTGACGTGAGCAGTCCAGCGCAGCTTAGCTATAGCGTGGGTTTTCTTTCTATATAAGGGTCTTTCTTCTATTTCACATCGTGTAATCCGCATTGGAATTTCAGCTCAGTTTCAAGCCGCATAAACCTTGGCATCTCTCGTTGTACGGAGTGTGTGAGACCTACTAGACGCGTCTAAGTTGGTATGTCCTCGTTCTGCGTACTATTCAGGCAAATTCTGGTTAGTAATCGACCATAAACTGGTTTGAAACCCGATGGTTAGTAACCGACAATGAAAGAGATTAGAACCGTTCATGAAAGGGATTGGAACAGAGGAGGCCACGCCCCCGCAGCACGTGTTACTATTGCGCAGCGAGGGGCGTGGCCACCTTTGGCTGCTCGGTTCCAAACCCTTTCATGGTCGGTTACTAACCATCGGGTTTCAAACCTTTTCATAATTGGTTACTAACCAAAATTTGTCTGAGTAGGGAAAAGTGAGAAGCACACTACATCTCACCTTCTGTTACGTAACGCCTCGTTACCTAGGTCGTCCAAGGGCCAGATTCATCAACGACTTACAGCAAATGAATAGAGAAAATTACAGCCGAAATCCCTGATAGCGCGGCTTGTCAAGCGATATGGTGAGCGATAAGCCGAGTTATCTGAGTTTTCCACTGTGAATTCTCTGTTAAAGTTATGTAAGTCGTCTTCTGTCCTGGAGGACCTAGGTCGTCCAGGACAGAAGACGTCCTGGACGACCTAGGTAACGAGACGTTACGTAACGGAAGGCAGTTGTTTCTCATCACGATCAACTTACTGACAGAAATAAATGGCAAGGGAATTATAGGAATGCGGACTCGTCGTGATGAATGATAAACGCAGGAGGATAAGTAAGGTTAGAAGCTCATCAACAATTCAATTCTCTTTTTTAAAGTCTCATTTGGTTGGTGCTGAGGTTGTAAACCCTCATAAGTTTTGTCCTTTTGTAGCGATCAAAACTCTAGCGTCAGGCGGGACTCGAACCCGCACCACCTGCTGACCGGTCAGGAATGCTCTACACCATTACGCCACCGGCGCTGTTTCATCGAAACTAATATCCACACTTCGTGGGACCAATCAGTACTCACCCGTATATCGTCGGGGTGAGCCCTCCGCTCATTTCAGCATGGAGCCAATTAAGCTGACGGTCTTGATGGAAATCATTCAATTCACTTCCTTTTTTCGCAGGAAAACATCGTTATGAGAGCTTACAACCTCAGAACCAGCCACATTAGGCTTAAGGAAAGTGAATTGAATGATATTTACCAAGACCATCAGCCTAACTTGTTCCAAATTGCTATCAGCTGCCGGCTCGTTCCAATACACGAGTGAGTGTTGAGAGGCCCACGAGGTGTGGATGTTGCGCCCGATCAAACGGAACCGGTGGTGCAATGGCGTGGAGCACTTCTACGGGCCTGTTCATACTTCGCGACAAGAGCGACTCCTCGCCCGTGCAAAACATGCATATCGATTAAAACCGATTGCGTGCTGCCGAAAAGTGTTCATACTCCGCGCTGTCGCTCCAGTCGCTCTTGTCGCTGCTGTCGCGAAGTATGAACAGGCCCTAGCCGGTTAGCAGGTGGTGTGGGTTCGAGTCCTGCCTGGCACTAGAGTTTTGGTCGCAACAAGACATCGTTCAAAGAGCTTGCATGTAATGGGCAGTGTTACTTTTGAAGCAGTTAGGGAAAACGAAGCGAGCCACAACACGATAAATTACGTCTTCGTCAGAAGGTAGAGTATATGAGATCGTTGGACCAAACAAGGATTCATGGGTTCATGGATGAGGTCGTCTACCACGAGACTTCGCTTTTCACCATCACATCAATTGCAGAAACCGGCAAATTGTCATCTCGCCTTCGAGGCTCATCGAATTTCGCTGCGGAGGCTGAAATGGTAGCGTTAAAAAGTTATGTAACTCCCAAGAAACAGCTGCTAGTTAGCCACTCACGAAATGCGATGGTCTTACGAGAACTGGTGGGTTTAGTACGAAGCAATTCCTTTTCCATGTCCGCATTTTGCAACTGTCTCTCCAGCACTAGAGCTCGGTTCCTCTCGATAGTGATTTCAAGTTCAATTTTTTCACTAATTTTCCGCAAATTGGTGAGTTTCGCACGAAGCAAGTCCTGCTCCATGCTCGCATTCTGCAGCTGTCTGTCCAGTATCAGAGATCGCTTCTGTTCATTCGCCATTTCGAGCTCAGCTTTTTCACTAATTTTCTGAACATTGATGAGCTTCGTACGAAGCAATTCCTGCTCCATGTTCGCATTCTGCATCTGTCTCTCCAGTATCAGGGCTCGCTTCTTCTCGTTAGTCATTTCGAGATCAATCTTTTCGCCAACTTTTCGATCCATCCCTATCTCGAGCACGTCGGCAGGTCGAGGATCTCTGGAAATAGTACGTGCAAGACCATTTCCGATGAACCTCCACAAATATGGTGACTAACTCGGATGAAGTGCTGGGAACACCGTGAGACTTTCTAGTAATCTTCGGCGGTACTTTTTTGAGTTCCTTGTTATGCACACGTTTTCTTTTCTGAAACACGAAAAATAAGAATATGTGGTCGAGCGCCAGCTGATCCGTGCTACTTTTGCAGTAGTAACAGCATAAACGAGCAGTTTTCGCTATCAACTGAACAACAACCCCTCCTTTCAAACACCGTCACGCAGTCCCCTAAATTGGAAGTTATAGAGTCGATAGTACCACCTTTTCTTCAGAATAAGGGCGTAGAGACATCGTCCAGAAAACGTACACAGATGAGTCTCTACCTCAAGGATAAGAACAGAGGACAGCGTTACTCAGTTACTTCTAGGATGCGCCACGCATTCTACTTCTACGAGATATCGTGGAGGCGATTTGAATGCGTATTTAGCCATACAATGACTTTCGGTGTCCAACCGTTGAAAAAGTTTGCGTTCTATTCTTCTCAGACAAGTCTGGTACAAATTCATTCGATCCCGAAGGAATGGAAGGTTTGCTTGGGCTGGGCGAGAAACTGGAACCAAGAAACTGGTATCGGATGCACGCCACATCCAGCGTTTTCTCCGACTGCGCCACCACTCGCCTTAACCAGGTTCTGGCTCAAATTTTCCGCCCAGGCCATCCAAGCCTTCCATCCCTTCGGGATCGCTGAATTGGCACCACATTCGTCTGGGAAGAATAAAATACCGATTAATTCAACGGCTGGCCACCGCAAGTCATAGTCTGGGCCAAATGCACATTCAAATCGCCTCCGCGACATTTCGTAGAAGTAGAATGCATGGCGCATCCCAAAAGGGAATGAGTAATGCCGTCCTTTATCAGTAACTTACCGCATCACGATCTGATGAAGAATCGTTGTGGGACGGCTCGCGCCTTTCTTTCTTCACTTCTGAGCTCTCTCCACGTGACTTTTCTCTTTCGCAGCATTCCATCACAATCGATACATGCGCAGGAATACAGGACACTTTCGGATCTACTCCGTGTCGCTAAATGAGAAGCAATTATTTGACGAGAGCTCAGCTGATGAACCACTGTATGTAAAAAAGTACACAAAAATATGCCAAAAAGACGACCGGAAACATTTGCATTTTGGGCCCGTCTAGGATACGCTCTATCACATCCCAGGTGGATCATTGAAATTCTCTTCACCCACCCCACTGGGATAGCGCCAAGTTGATCCGTCTGTGGGTGTGTAACAAACCTGTGTGAACTAGTAGGACTTGTCGAACGTGTGATGGGTACACGTAGATCATGGCAAGGTTACTCTCATGTGCAATTTATGAAAATGGACGAAATTTAGGTGAAGATGGCCGTGTTCGACATTCGAGTGAAAGGATTCGATCGAACGACCAATATCGATCGATATTATCGATTTTCGGCAGGAGTTATCGGTTTCAGCCCTGATTTGTTGAGTTTGGCTTGGAGACACGCGATTAATTGAAGAGCTGATTGAAGAGCTTCACAGCAAGTGGAAGTCTTTGGGAGACCAATATCGATCGATAGTATCGATTTCTCGATCGCCGATCTCGGTGGCCATCTCGATTTGACCGATCGCGGTGGGAGTAGATTAGGATTGCCGATGGATGAACTTCACAGCAAGTGGTAGTATTCGATTGGGAGACCATTATCGATCGACAGTATCGATCTTTCGATCGCAAGTTATAGGTTTTCGCCCACATTTTAACCGTTAGGTGGAAGACACTCGACCGTCTCTTCAAAGAAATTACTGTCGCTCGCAGCAATTACTCCACTATGATGGCATTCAGAGGGTATTTACCGTATGTTTATAGTATGGACTGACTGAACAACATTGATCGACTTCACCACTTCTTCTGTAGATTAGACCCCTTCGGAGTGGAAGTCCAGGGGCCAGATTCATCAACCGCTTACCGCTCACTAACGGTGAAAATACCGCCAACCCCTGACATGACATTCATTAGCATCCGGTTTGGCTGTATTCTCACCGTTAGAGGGCGGTAAGCGGTTGATGAATCTGGCCCGAGGATGTAAACTCCAGAGTGGAGTCCCCCCCCCCCCCTCCCGCCCCACTAGAATGTATCTCAGTTTTTCTTCTTTCATGGTGGTCGAAAGGTTAATAAACCGTCGTGAATTGCCGCAGTGACCTTAGAATAAAATCAACTTTAAGACGTCTCCTTAGCACTCACTTTCTTCGCTATAAACCGCTTCGCAGTCTCAATTACTTTAAATATTTCGTGGTCAAGCTGGCAGATGGTGCGTCTGGCGTATCCCTGTGCCACCAAGCGATCCGCCAGAACCTCAAGCAACAATTTCTTTTCCTGAAACAATAAGATTATGATTTTCCTCAGGTTATCAAAAATCGGCCTCACCTTACCTTAAGTGCTTGTGCTCGATAGGGTCCAACCGCTGCTGATCGGAATACGTTGTACTTCTGTACGTAGAATTGACTTATCTCGCATAGCTCAGTTGCACTCAGCAGAGATTTTCCCTGCTGGAAGTTAGAAGTTCTATCAAGGCATCAACTCTCATTTCCATGCACCTTCGCTTTGTTTCATAAAATGGGGCACAAGTAGGTATAACATTGGCGCAGAAAAAAACACTTCATTATTTCAAATAACTCAATCGCAGTAAGGTGAATGATGCCATCGCAGTAAGGTGGGGCCAGGTAATCTACAAGCTCACTGCCGCGTGGCATCGCTGAAGGTCAAATCAAGGGGAAGGCCTCGTTTCGACGTCGCGCGACTTGATGCCTTCTTGCATGATGGTGGAGCTGTTTGAAAGTGTCGTTCGGCGTTGGAGTATAAACTGGCCCTAAAGCAGAACACGTCGTATCACTGTCTTATTCTGTTTTGATCTGTGACGGCGCCATGTGGCGTCATCTCGTCCCCTAATTTCTCCCAGTTGCTTTTGTCACGGTGGAACTTATAATGAGCGTTTCACCAACTAACTGTCATTACTGAGAGAATATAAGAGCTGAATGATCTACAAGTGGAATCTAATGTGTCGACATAGTTCTGCCGATTTTTTAAGGCCCGAGTTTTCTGTTAGAAAAACCGATAGTAGATAGTCCGCTTCTTGTTCACTCAAATACGTGAATCCTGCTACATAAGGAAGAGCGCTAACTCGTATATCGGTCCTTTGTATGCGCACGCAATATTAAAGGCCGCTGGAGACCGACCAGCTTCATTGGACGCAAGCAAGATCAACCGCGAGAATGCGATTGAAATACCTCCCAGGATAAAAACATGACCTATTAACCAGTCAACCTCGAGATAACATCGATTTTTGGCATTGCTGCACTTTCACGACCCTAAAAGTCTAGGCATTTTTCTCCCAATCTTTGCCGGTCGGTCGAAGGAAGAGTTCTTCGGCGTGCTGATCTCGGATCTCAGATCCGTTTTTGAGATCTCGAACGATTACGGTAAAGAAAACATAATCATATAAAGGTCCCTATACTCACTAGGTCTTTGGAGGAATCGTGTTCTCCGTTCAAACCATTGGCGAATGCCATTTCCTCCAAAGAGAAGTCTGGAATTATGGCAGATAAGTGAATACACGGAATCGATATCGAGTATAGGCAACGAAACGAACATCCAACCTTACCGATATGCTGTTCTACAAAGCGGGCGAGCTTTCGCACACGCTCAGGCGCTCGCTGCGGGACCACGGGGAGGTTCCGCCGATGTTACACATATGGTTAGCTGCTGTATAATGCAGAGTTTATACCTTAGTCGCCACGCGGCACGGCAGCATAAGACTTATCTTATTGATTAGATTGATCACTGGATCGATATAGCTCACTATTATGCTCCGGCTCCGCGCAGCCGCACAAGAATGAACCCTAGCAGCATCATCTCATGAAATAATTTTGCCCCGGCCACCAACAGGAAAACCGCGAAAAAAGTGGAACGTCTAGACAAAAACGTCAATATGATCTAGATCATTTTTCGACCGACGTGGACAGAGCCGTATAGTGGTCCCGCAGTGAATGCCCGAAACTAATCAGCGGAAGGCTTACTACTTTCGTCGCCCAGAGGGAGTCCGCGGCTGGGTTCTGCGCTCTTCGAGCAGCGAAACGCATACGGCTGGAAAAATGCGCAAAAAAGCCTCAGAATTGCGTACACGTCAAGGCCCCAAGAAGTCACCTGAAATGCAATTGTGCCACAACGCTGGAGAACCGAACCCTCCACCTCCCTCGCATGAGGCGACGCCACCTCCACTGCACCACGACCCGCTTGCCGGCGGTGCCAACACGGGCGCACAAGACATCGACCGGACGGGGCAACGTGGACTCCGACGCGCGATCTCTAGGCTAGGAGGGCGCAGATAGACGGTATATGGTAATCATTCGGCGGTGCATTCGTCGGAATCGTTTTACACGCTAAAAAGCGCACGGACGAGTTCGCCACACTGAATTCTACTAGCGCGGACGAGTTTGCCATACTGAATTCTACTAGCGCGGACGAGTTTTCCCACCCGACATAGGTCACCGCTGTGGGACCCTATCTCTTACCATACAGTTAATTTAGTGAAGGGAGTGGTTCCAACTCGAGAGTGTATTCTTGGGTACAGTCTAGTCCACATGATATGCTCATGAAACTCAATCAATCCCCTCACTCCGCATCAGCGCTTGCATTATCATTGTTCCTTACGCATCTCCTGACCAGAAAAGAGAACGTCAACTGCTTAGCTGTGGCGATAGGCAGAGTAGCTCGAGTTTGCCCTAGGTTTTGTTTCATTCTGCTGCATTTTTCACCACCCCCCCCCCCTTCAACTAGGAACGCTGTTTTGGGTACCATTTGAGCACTGTCAGGACTAGAGGATACAAGGATTGTATGGTTGTGCTTCATGTTGCATGTTTTTTATGCTCCTACAATGATTTTTATGAGAACATCAAGTGAACCTCCCCTCCCCGAATAGACTTGCACCTATTTTTGTCCAGAAGCAACACCATGCTATAAAGTGCACTATACACCTAAACAAAAGCGATAGTGCCGGATTGGAGCAGAAAGCTTCTAATGAAAACCTATAGGAAAGCATCAGAAAATGGGATGAGTCTCAGCAATTGAAACAAGAGGTAGACCAGAAATTCCTTGTGGTCCCGCAAACTGGCCGGCTTCCGCGCGGAAAACTCGTCCGTACTTTGTTGCTTGCATTTGGTGGCGAGTACAGTGCAACCTTCCCAACTCACCTAGGAAAGCATGCAATTTCAGTGCATAAAGTCAGAAAAGGTCATGAGATGTATATGAGTTCATAGGACGCTCCAAAAGGAATAAGAACCAATGTCTTGACTTAAATAGGAGCGGAACTATATTCCCAAGGTACTCTTGATAAAGAAACAAGACCAGACATATTGCGTGCACCTGCGAGAGCGGTTTGGCCGTGGAGCGCGACACTGTCCAATAAGGTTAGCCGTGGAGCACGGCAGCTAACCGATAATCTCCCTTTGTTGACGGCAAAGGTCACACATAATGTGGGACAAGTAGGGCTGACTATTTTAATTCCACTACAACCCAATGGCATTAAGGGAAGCGTGACAAGAACGGCGAGGCAACGAGCCGAGACTAGTTGTGATCCAGTGCAGACTACAGCACCGTCCAAGATCTTCCAGACGAAGGATACAGATGCTTACAAATGCTCTCCTATTCAGATTCCTTTAAGCCAACCGCCGGAAGAGTCTGTTACTATGTTTTGTTGCAATACTACTATTTATTTATTTTCTTATTTATGAACATTGAGGTGTGCCTGCAAAGCGAGTAGCCAGGCCTAATCAATCTAACATCGGAGAAACGGTTCACTGGGGAAGCCTGTGGAGGGCGGGGTGAGACGCAGGCTCGGCACGGTATTAACAGTTGTCTCGTCCGCCGGAATAACGTTGGGCGAATGTGCACCGGTTGCTAGAACGGTACACATGAAAGTCATTAAAACTTCAGGCGATAAGAGCGACACTTAATGGAGAATTTTTTTTTGAGAACCGACATTCATAGATCTGACCTCTTACCGCGTCTGCTCGGGTAGTCCAGTTCGTCAGCACCGTCCCACAAAAAGACTGATTTGGAGAAATTTTTCACACGACATTGGCGCGTACTAGCGCAGTCGGAAGAGTGGACGACTGCCGCATGCACCCTGAAGCGAGAGCTTTTGGTTCAGCTTCCGCTCGGGCGTACTAAGCCTTCCATCGCTGTGGGATCGTTGTGTTGCTATCGTACTGTCTGGGACGAGAAAAAAAGGCATGTCTATCGGCTGGCTACCGCAAGTCAGGTCAAATACGCCTTCAAGTTGCCTCCACGACATCCTTTGAAGTAGAATGCCACCACAGAGATTGATTAACAATGCCTGTTTATCCTTTGTCCTTTAATTACATACCTCGGCGGAGAAAGATGTACTCTAGAGTTTCGAACCTCGCCGAGAGTCAAAGACGCCGTTGCCCAGACAATGTCGTCAAAAATTGGGTGGGCCGGTCATTGACACCCACAGAAGGAGAGCCGCAATCAACTGAATTGCGCAAGACATCTAAACAAACACAACTCACACAAGTGAGAGAAGGCCTCCGGAGTTCCGAGCTACGTTGACATTCGAAGATCAGAGAGGCTGTCGCACGAGCCAGGTCGTCGAAAATTAGGTGGGCCGGCCATGTAATGCGCTTCACAGATACCCGCTGGACGGGAGCCGTTACCGACTGAATTCCGCGGGATGTCAAGAGAACACCAGGGGCCGGATTTATCAACGACTTACAGCAATTTAACAAAGAAAATAGTGCCGAATTCCCTGATAGCGCGGCGAAATGTTTCACCACATCGCTTGATAAGCCGCGCTATCAGAGATTTTGGCTGTACTTTCTCTGTTAAATTGCTGTAAGTCGTTGATGAATCCGACCTCAGGACGCCCACGAACGCGTTGGTCGTACTTCTTCGTGAAAGCCCTAAACGAACGATATGTCGTTCTTCGTGTCCCTCGAGCAAGGAGGATCTATTGGTGCACTCTGCTACATGAAAGGGCCGAATGGAGACGTTGCTAGCGCCACTCGATGATCAACGAGACGACAGGTGATGCAGGTGCCTAAACAAAACCTGTACGACGTCAGCATCAGCATTTGGCATCTGTTGGACCACTTCATGAAAGCGTTGGACGAAGGATAGCCCCATGAAGGATGGAGATCCATTGGAGCACTCTGGCATGCGGCAGGGACGAATGGAAGCACTGCCGGCCTTTCACGAGCGTGTTGACATAGAACAGAGAACAGGTGACTGATCTCTCATGGGGTAAACTATGAGAGGTATCTTTGGTGTTGCATGAGGTAAACTGTCTCACCAACAAGTAGAAGAGGATCTACTTCCTATGACCCTGTACTTCGTTACCGTAACCACCCGGAAGTTGTGAAGACGAGAACGATTACCAGATTTGTCAGTGTTGGCTCATAATAATCATAGTGGATGTACAAACGATCAAAATCCACCCAGTGCCAGACGGAACAATAACTGCTGGTGAATGCTAGATCCGGTTTTTCACTGAGGACAGGCGTTTAGTGGCAGTAAATCCCATAGATGAACGATATTATTGTCGAGTTTTCCCGTTTGTTTTCATAGCCATTTGTTCAAATCAGCAATCGCCGTAAGGTATTGTAAGTTCCACTTTTCATAAATTCTGAAGCCGATTACAGTTAGCTCTCACAAGCCATAGACGTCAAATTATCGAAACCCCTAAGCTCTATTTTGTTAATGTCAATTTTTTGAAGCCATGCTGACTCACACTGTTTTTTTTTGTTTGCTTTAGAGGTGCACTTTAGGCGCAAAATAAATAAATAAATAGGACACTTCTAAACAATCCTAACGTTTTTGAAAACCAACTGAACATCTTCCAAGTCAAAAACGAGTTAGACGAGCATCCGCATGAAATTAGACTTCTGAAAAAGGTTGGATTTTTTTGGTTCGGTTCATTTTTTTTTGTTCAAGGAGGGTTTAGTATGACTTACTTTGAAATTTTGTTAATCATCCGCCCCGATAAGTGAACAGACTATTTGAAATTCTGTACAATTCGTTATAAGGATAAGAATAAAGGACGGAGTTACTCAATCCCTTTTGGGATGCGCCACGCATTCTACTTCTACGGGATGTCGTGGAGACGACTTGAATGCGTATATGGCCATACAATGACTTGCGGTGGCCAGCCGATGAACAAGTTAGCGCTCTATCCTTCCCAGACAAGTCTGGTACCAATTCACCGACCCCGGAGGGATGGAAGGCTTGGTTGGCCTGGGCGGGAAATCCGAACCAGGAACCTGGTATCGGGTGCAGGCGACAGTCGTCGCCTCCTCCGACTGCGCTACTCGCGCCCTACAATTCGTTATTGAGGAAAATAATGGTTTAGAGCTTGCCTTAAAGAGCAGGATGGCGGCTGTTTTTAGTGCTAAGAGAAGAGAGTGTGCCATGCCTTCGTTCAAGACGTCGTGATTTTTATTCGATTGATAGCGCAATTTCTGTTTGCATGGAGTTTCACACCTGTAAACGATAGAACAAAAACAGTTGTAAGACAAAAAACAATTGCAAGCAAGAAGAATACAAAGAAAGAAAGAAAGAATACATATACAGTTTCAAATATACATCAATCATATATATGCACCGACATAATTGTCGCATTCACCTTGCTTTCATCCATGCTGCCTCTCTCAATAATAATGAACTTGATTCGCTACGACTTTTTTCCGTTCTTCCTGTTGCTGTTATAAGTTTTGTTTTGTTCTATTAGAGCGCGCCTTAAGTGCTATAAATATATAAATAGTTCTCACTTTAATGCTTCGTATAAGCAGCATTTGCTCTATCAATCAAAAAAAGGAACGAGCTTTTCGAGTGCATGACACGATCTCGTCTTTAAATGCACTAGCTGATTCCTGCCTTGTTGTGATTTAAAACAAAAAACATTTATTTCTTAAGAAAATTTAAAAAAAATGATTTAAAACAAAAACATTTATTTCTAAAGAAAAATTTAAATTTACAAAATTTTTACACTCAACCTAACAGCTTAACTAAAAAATTTCAAAGAAAGTTATATTCTTTGTCCAATTTTCCTTGAGCAAAAAATTATTCCAACCATATTGGAGAGTGTGTAGTTTAGCCTACATAAAACTCATTTCGGTCTGGAAAGCGTTCCCTTTGATCTCAAAAGCGTTAGGCCTGTTTAGAGGAGTGTCCAATTTGACGTGAAAATGCTATGGAATGACGTTCTTACTAGCTCTGAACATGGTGTCAACACATATTAAATTTCTATGAATCTGACCGTTCAATAAAAGAAGACATTAGAAGCAGGCGAAAGGAATCGTTGCTCAAACATTAGACAACACGATCGAATGGAATTATTCAACGATTTCACCTTAACATCGGCCTTCGGATGCCCGACGTGGCTCCTTCTCAGCAGCTCTTGTTGGGGTCTCATCCAGGCCCTTCTCGTCTTGACATCGACTTCCAGCTTTACATTGCTTTGTGTCGTATGACGCATGCTTTTCTTTAGATAAAGCCCATTCAAAATTGCATTAAAATGGAAAATGCTATCGATCTCACCATCCTCGATTTCACATAAACCATCACCATGTCAAATTCGGCACCCTTCCTTCAAAATCAGACTGAACACCCTCCAAGTTAGATCGAGCTTCTTCCACATGATGCAGGTGATCCTTTAGCGAATGTGTACCTCCACAGAAATCTAGTTATAAATCAAAGGAAAACCGCGAAGAACCGGACGGGTGCATGGCGCAGTCTCTTTTTGACTTTTGGGAAGAGCTCGTTTCGGTTTGGACGATGTTAAAGTTGATTTCAAAAGCGTAAACAGAATACGGAAAGGAAGAGTCTAAAAATGGACGGAAACCGGAATACCAAGCAAAAATATTACGAATATTTCACCTGGAGCACAACGACAGTAACTTAAGTAAACCTACAGAGTACAACAGACGTCAAAGATATGCCTCAAACTAATAGGGTGTAACGTAAGTTCTGTCCACTTTTGAAATTGTTAGAATTTTTCATTTTTCAAAGAAACGACCTACAATCAGTCAACAGTCACCACTTCTATTGATCACTTGCCGCCATCTTCTTGGCAACTGTTTAATGCCATGCTTGTAGAACTGTGGAGGCTTTGACGAGAAGAATGCGTTTAGGTCCTGTTCCAGGTCACATCTGTCATCGTACATTTACCCATCCAAGGTATGCTACAGAGAGCGGAAACGGAGGAAGTCGGATGGAGCAGAGGGATGGGGTAGGACTTCCCATCCCAGTCCGACCAATTTCCTGTGGTCTGGAAAGCAACACTCGGGCGGCGTTGTCGTGTAGGATGCAAATCTTCGTTGGATGCTCGGGTCTCTAGATCCAATGCAGCGTTGACACGTTCTAGCTGGAGAGTGCAGATGTCTGCGGTCACTGTGACATCATCCTGCAGAACTCTCAGCATGTAACTATACCGACCGACCACCATACCGACAACACCACTTTCTTCTCGTGAACTTTTCCTTTGACGTCCGATTCCAGTCTTTTCCTGCGTCCAACCATTTCTTAGGTCTACTATGGTTAACCAAGAACACGACCTTTTCATCGCCCGTGATTATGTTTCTGATCCATTCGAAATGGCGCTTTGTGGCGATCAAGAATGTACATCTACTCGCTGGACTCTTCGGTCATCCATCAGTTTGTGAGGCATCCATTTTTTTCGTACCTCGCAACTTGCCCGAGCTTTTGAAGATAGCGATCCACCGTCATATGACTGCAGCTCAACCTTCTTGCGACATCCCTGCTGCTTGTTGTAGGATCGGCTTCGATGAGGTTTCTGTGAGTCTCATCATTAACCTCCTCTGGACTGCGCTCGCCTGATTTAAATAGGAGAAACATCTCTTGAAGGTTTTTGCAGAGACCACGCCTTCGCCGCATCTGTCGCATATATACCATTTTCACGTCGAATTGGACACTTTTCAAAACAAATTGGACACTTTTCAAATCAGATTGGACACAGTTTTCACGCCAAATTGGACACTCTTCTAAGCTTGCCTAAAGCTTTTGAAATCAAACCGAACTCTTCCAAATCGAAATGAGCTTCTTCTACGTTAGACTTGAGACTCTCCAAAAATGTCAGAATAATTTTTTGTTCAAGGAAAATTTTAGTGTATCATTCTTTGAAGTTTTAGTTCATCTACCCAATAAGTGAGCACATTGTTAGAAATTTTACAAGAATTTTATTTTTTGAGAAAAAACAATGATTCAAAGCTTGTTTTGAAGAGCAGGAAGGCGGCCATTTTATATTTCCAAACCGAGATCGCTCCCTGCCACCGTCTGAGTTTCGCAATTTTAATTCGATTGATAACAAATTTCTATTTGCATGCAGTTTTACGCCTGTAAACGGTGCTACATAAGCAGTTGAAACAAAACGCATATCCTAACTTTCTTGCTGCGACTCCTTCTCGCATTTCGAGTGCATGACGCGATCCAGTCTTTTAATGCACTGCATGACTGCTGCTTTGCTGCGCTTTAAAACAAAATTTAATTTATTGCTTTTTATCAAATATAAAATTTTTATAAAATTATAGCACATCTTCGGACAAGTGAACTAAAAAATTTTAAAGAAAGTAATACCAAATTTTTCTTACACAAAAAATATTCTGAGCATATTAGTGAGTTTGCAGTTTAACCTGTCTAAAGGTTATACGATTTGGAAGAGTACGTTTTGATTTCAGAAGTCTTAGGCTAGCTTAGAAGAGTGTCCAATTTGACGTGAAAATGGTATATTTCGGCAGCGTTCTGCTGCAGAGCGACCTCCATCGACCTCATACAACAAGCAGTGCCGAAGATGTTTGCCGTCACAAGCCATAATTAGCCACAAATGTTGCCTTGTAGAAATCTCAGTCTTAAATGGTAAGAAAAGGACATTACAGAACATTCTCACAATCCAACTTGCCACGTGGCTCAGAAGCTGAGCCGCGTTTTGTCGAAGAAAGTGGACGGAATTCGTCGTACACCCTAATGTATTAGGTTGTAACGAAATAAATGGCACTGAACCACTGTAAATTTAAACAGTTAATATCTCGGCTTGTAGGCAAGCTTATTAATCGAAATAAAAACCTTCTGATTCTACACATCTTTGCCAACGTGACACAAGCTTTTTTTATCCCAGTAGCATAAAAATCAGAAGTTCTGGAATTGACGAAATCTTCGAAGGCACTTTCGGCATCCTGTTGGTATTTGAATATTTTCCCTACCAAGAAGTCGCCAAGATGCTTGAAGAAATGGTAGTCTGTTGCGGAGAGGTCGGGAGAAAACGGAGGATGTGGTAGAGTTTCAATGCTCAGCTCATTCAATTTCTGCAACGTCATTCGTGCTACATGGGGCGAGCATTGTCGTGCAGAAGGAGAACTCGCCTTCGGTTTACCAAGGCCGGCCGGATATCCTTCAACTTTTTCATTATTTCTTCAATTTCAATGCAGTACTTCTCTGCCGTGATGGATTCACCGGGAGGGAGGAAGCTGTGGTGAATAATTCCCAGCGAACACCACCATACTGTCACCATTACTTTCTTTTGGTGCAATTCCGGCTTCGCAAAAACCTTGGGGCTCTCATCGCTGTCCACCCACTGTGCCGATCGTCGCCTGTTGTCGTACATTATCCATTTCTCGTCACAGGTTACGATGCGATCAAGGAATCCGTTTCGTTCCGTAGAAGCAGTGCGGACGAGATCTCATATCGTCGGTTTCTTTGCTCCTCAGACAGCTCGTGAGGCACCCACCTTTCCAGCTTTTTGGCCTTTCCAATTTCCTTCAGATGCCGGGCAGCTGTGTTGTGACGGACGCCAAGAACCTTCGCTATCTCCCTGGTACCTTTGTGTGGATCCTCCTCTACCACATCTCTCAGCTTGTCCTCATCAACATCACAATGCCTCCCACGACCTTCATGTCCTTCCAAGCTCTCATCTCCATTCCGGAACTTCTGATACCAACGATACGCCGTCCGAATTGTGGAACATCCTTGACCGAAGGCGGCGTTGATCTTCTCGTCCGCCTCCTTAGCTGTAGTGCCCAGCTTGAATTCATACAAGTAAATGCCTCGGATTACCCTTTTGTCCATCTGCAAAAAAGTCGATAAAACTCTAAAGTTTTCCCACTTTAACATAGAAAATTTGGTACTCGCCGGTAGAGCAAAGTTTGCGCTTCTAAATGATATGCCACATGTTACGGTTTGTTCTTGATCAAACGCGTAAAGACGCGCCAAAAAATCGCGCAAACCAGTGCCATTTAATTCGTTACAACCTAATAATTCATAGACCTAGGAATAAAGGAGTGCCTCAACTCCTGATTAAAGGAACAGTGTCTTTATTCACATACTTTTAACATTTTGAGGCCTTAGGGTATATTGGAACACTTCATTTTCAAACAGTCTAAGGAGCTCGAATGCCGATCACTAATCGATCCTTTCTAGGACTGTGCCCACCATTCAGCTAAGAGATCGACCATGTATAACAGATGACTTATAACCCCTACAAGGAATGGGTCTGAAGCGTATGTCTGGAGGGGGGAGCGAGTCATATAGGGAGAATCCTCACCCCTCAATTGGTTTGAAAATGTGTTTATTTTTTGCCAAGGCGTTAAATCCAAGGAGTAAGGGGTCACAATGGGATACGGCGCAGGACGTGTTTGGGGGTTTTGTACGCCAGCGATGCGTACGCAGCCAGTGGCTCGGAGCGTAGATGGGTAGGGGGTTGACTCGTGCGAGGGAGATCAGGGGTTTGGCTCCTCTGCGTTGCTGCACTTTTGCATTTCAACTGATTGGTAGAGATTTGGGGGATTCTGACGTCTATACCATTTTCAGACGTTTTCTGCGCATTTTTACGCTGTGGTATTCAACATGGTGATAAATGTTCAGCACCAGTGATACACAGGCACAAAGTGCCTGTGTAGTGAATCGCGGTGTCTTCCTCCATGGTTATGAGCACGCAACCGAAATCCAATTGAAGACGTACCCTTTCCTCCGAAACAAGAGTTCCACCCGAAAACGTTATCATATGGCCACTGTTTGCTATCCTCTCCACGTCCATCAGTTCATCTTGCGGATCCCAATCTTCCTCTTCTTCTTCCACCACTTCTAGCTGTTCGTCTTCGTCAACTTCAAGTTGACGTGCTTCGAAGCCCTTGAGTATACTGGCCATCCGTTCGGCCAGCTTGATTTCTTCCCTCGAAGGTTCCTTGTCTAAAGGTGGGCCACATATGAGCGTGAGCAGGTGGATCACCACTCGACCGTTGGCGGACATTGTTGGTGTCAGGTTCTAGAAAACCTTCAGCAGACCTCTGATTTCCAGGTGACAGGCAGACATGAGGGGAAGAGTGTATCGATGCCGTTTAGCTTAATTTGCGGGATCCGCACACCTCGTTTCTCATTTGAACCACCTCCGACGTCACAACGTGGTCTCCTTTGAAAATCCGAGCAGGATGGTTTTTCCCGAGGCCTTTGGTCCATGTATGGAAACAGACTATGAGGAGCCTGTAGCCTTTATACGCTACCCGTAAGGTGCCCAGTAGTGCTTCATGCACTCTGCACCTGTATATCACTGTGTTGAACATTTAGGCCTGAGTTATACTCCCGCGGGAGCATCCGCGGAAGGGCGGGAATCGCGTCGAGACTCCTCACCTGGCCAATCGCCGCGCCTCGCCACGCTCGCCTCCGCCGTGCACCATTGGTCCGAGGACGTTCCGCGGATGCTCCCGCGGGAGTATAACAGATGCCTTATACATCACCATGTTGAATACCACAACGTACCGCTGGAAAAATGCGCAGAAAACGTCTGAAGATGGTATAGACGTCAGAATCCCCCAAATCTCTACCAATCAGTTGAAATTCAAGGGTGCAGCAACGCAGAGGAGCCAAACCTCTGACCTCTCTCACACGAGTCAACCCTCTACCCACCTGCGCCCCGAGCCACTGCCTGCAGAAGCATCGCGGGCGTACAAGACCCCCAAACGCTTCCTGCGCCGTATCCCATTGTGACCCCCTACTCCTTGGGTTTAACGACTTGGCAAAATAAACACATTTTTATACTAACTGAGGGGAGGGGATTCTCCTTATATGACTCGTTCAGACATACGCTTCAGACCGTTCCCTTGTTAGGATACATTGGAACACTTCATTTCCAAACAGTCTAAGGAGCTCGGATGCCAATCACCAATCGATCCTTTCTAGGATTATGCCCACCATTCAGCTAAGAGATCGACCGTGTATAACAGATGACTTATAACCCTTAGTTTGATCCATGGTGACACTCATACCAACACTCTTCTCACCATTTGATCCGAGAAGCTTATCTCTCGATAGGGTAGAGCAATTTCCAGGGGCCGGATTCATCAAAGTTACTGCAACTTTAACGGAGAATTGTCAGCAAAAAGCTCAGATAACGTGGCTTATCAAGCGATATGGTGAGCGATAAGCCACGTTATCTGAGCTGTTCGCTTACAATTCTCCGTCAAAGTTACTGCAGTAACTTTGATGAATCCGGTCCCAGGTGCTTGTTGATTATTTTCTTCTTTTTTCTTTTTCGAAACATTTTCTTGCTTCGTATTTCGATGAACATTTTCAGATATATTGAAGGGCCTTTACCGTAGGCAGTATTTCTTCAGGTAACTATCAGAACCATAGTGCCCAGCCAAGATAAACTCCATTTAGTTATCACACGGATCCCACATCGAAGTGGTGATCCGCTACCCTTTCGAAGCCAACCATAAAGAGGGTGACAAACAGCTAATTGGTGACAAACCTTAATTCAAGACAGTAAACGTGAGTGTCACGAGTCACCTTTTCCGTTCGGTCTTCCGAAAATGGACGTAGCAGCAGCGAGCACGGAAGTGGAAATTCCGCACATCCCTGGTCATCGCTGATGTTCTCGAGCCGTATAAGCGGCCTTAAAACGTAGCGCTATGCATCAGAAGGGAACGGCGTAGGCCGCGTCACT
This sequence comes from Heligmosomoides polygyrus bakeri, assembly GCA_947359475.1. Classification (NCBI taxonomy): domain Eukaryota; kingdom Metazoa; phylum Nematoda; class Chromadorea; order Rhabditida; family Heligmosomidae; genus Heligmosomoides; species Heligmosomoides polygyrus. Next base: position 11,941,130 of record OX375866.1, read on the forward strand.
AAAGTGCTATTGAACGAGACGGTACTAGCAATCGCCATTGATTTGGCGATTGCCATTGGCGGACATGATTGAGAATAACGAAATTTTACTCTATGGCAAACATTAATTACTTTAAATATAGATTAAAATACAATGGAAATGAACAAAACGACAAATTAGACAAAGAAACTAGTCTTCAGGGATACAACAGCGAAGGCAAGGCAGAAAGGCGGTCCAAAGTAGGCTTCTACTCTCCTGACGATCATACAGAATGAATTTCGGGCCAGAGGTTTTCGGGGAGGGAGACGACTCGGCTTCAGACGCTCAACCTGAAAGGATTGAGTCCTAAAATATGGAGTTTCTCGTTTTGCCACAAACTGGGGCCGGATTCATCAACGACTAACCAGCGGGTATAGGAGGTAGAGATACCCACGATGAAGCTTGCGTCTCTGACTCTTACCTTATCTCTACCTGACTCTTATCTTATCTCCACCCCATATACCCTACACACCCAAGGGTTTAGTTGTTGATGAATCGGGCCCCAGAACTCGCCGAAAAGTTGGGTCCCACGAGGGTCAGTGGTCCTATTTCGGCTATTTCAGCAGCTCGAGGCTGGTTGGTCCTACCTATCGAGGACTACGAAGATCAACAACGTATCAGAATCACTATCAACACATCAAGCAGTTTATTTCTTTAGCACCGTAGGATATCGAGGATTGCGAAGATAAAGGGCTTATTAGAATCACCATCAGCAGTAAGTCACCTTGGCATCAGACGGTCCAGAGAGATAAGGACGCCAAATAAGGACGATCCTTTTGGGTCTAAATAGAGGCGGAGAGAGTTCTCCATAGTTTTTTGGTAATTTTCTGCCAGATTGGTTGTGTCGTATGATGATGAGCCACGCGTTGCGAATGTGGAACTGTGCCAATGTCTACTACTGGTCGGTGGTTCAGTGGTAGAACGCCACGCTGGTGGTCCGAGTTCGATTCCCGGCCGATGATCCATGCGGTGTCTGTGACGACCACATTGCTTGTACGGCTGGGTTCTTGTAGAACGATAGTTTTAGTGAACCGCCATGTCGAAGAACATGACCACCTATAGATAAAAGAGTTTGTGCGTTGAGTGATCTAACCTAAGTGAGATACGCCGCCTCATCCACAGCGCGGGCAAAATTTGTTATTGGGATGTTGCTGCAGCAGGGGAAGCGCAGCCTTTTACAGCTTAACACAACAGCAGCTACGTGCGTTTCTCTGCGCCCAGATTCGGAAGCTGTGCCGCCTATTTCGTACCATTAGCATGAGAGGACCACTAAAGGGGTAAGACTAGAAGGGGACTTCGAGGGTGGAGAACCGACAGCGACCGGAGGGAGCGACCTGGGAGCGACCATTACCAGTAAAGGAGACTGGATTTAGAAGATGTGACACCGATGTCGCGTAGAGGGCGTTCGCTCGCCGTCGTCGTGTCGTGAGCGTGGGAGGGCCACTTAATTGGGGTAGAATGGTACGGAGGAGCCCGAGAAAGGGGGGGGGGGGAGAGGGATCTACCTGGAAGAAGGGATCTGGAGGCGGGACCAGGACGGGGAACCAACAAGAAGGGAGCCGTAAGGGAGTTAATAGGGGACAAGGAATCTGCCATATGCAGAGCCTCTTCATGCTCCACACCACGGCGACGCGCGCGCTTCTGAGCTTCTGGATTCAGAAGACGGTCCCTCTACGTCGTGCAACAAGCGTTCTGATTCCAAATACGCGTCACCAACGTCTGCCGTGGGTATGTTAGGACCACTAAGGGGGTGGTGGAAAAGGGAAGTAAGGGGGACCTCTAGGGTGAACAGAAGCGCGACCAGGAAGGAAAAGAACAACCTGGGGGAGCCACCAGGACAAAAAAACAGCAAGAAGAGACCAGTAGGGGGTCAATAGTGGAAACAAAGGAGCGGGCCAGGAGATGGGAGCAGCAAGGTGGGGGACTAAAGAGGGGAGGGAAGACTGGTAAAGGCAGACCAGCAATTAGATCCAGTAAGAAGGAACGAGCGAGGGGGAACCTGGCTTTGGAAGACATGTCAACGATATCTGGAAACGTTAGCTGTTGAGCATGAGAACGGTTGTGAAGGAGCAACCTGGGGGACAGAAGTACTGCGCAGCACAAACCAATGACGTTACTGGCCGGTCCGGAGAGAATGTCTACAATGAACACACGGAAGCGGTGAACGGCTTGACGCCGATCAAGTATGCAGCAGATCCTAGATGATAGCGAATTTTAGGTTTTACAAAAACTATTTTCCATAGGTCAGTGATGCTACAAATTCGCGCGAAGCGCGCAAGTGCGAGACACGCCGTAAGGCGTACCGGAGCACTTGTACGAATACAATTGAACTCTACTCTTGTAAAATAAACTACTGTGTCTTGACAGTGATTCTGATACGCTGTTGAGCATCGCAATTTTCGATATCCTTCGATGGTAAAGAAATGAACTGCTTGGTGTCTTGGTAGTGACTCTGATACGTTGTTGATCTTCGTAATCTAATCGTCGATATTACTATTGCCATGGTGGACGACAACAACGACGGTAATGTCACAACGCCGATAATGCTGATAAGTCGTCAGTTAGACCATAATTCGAAAGCTATGCAGGAGCATAGCGTCAAAAAAATCTCTAAATAAGGCTAGACGATTCTTACACCCTGACCACCTTTCCTTGCCCCGCCAACGCTAACAGAACCTCAACAGCGTGTTATTATCAGCAGGGTGGTGCTATGACGAGAGTTGCCCATGAACTTCCCTAAAGGTTCTCAACGAGACCTATTTGATGTTGTAGGGCACGAGACGAGAAGCACATAACTGTTCTTCGTTTTGCTACGGGCCACTGGGTGTTCCGAAAATGGCAAAAATTGTATCTCTTCAGGGCGGGCTGATAAGGCAAGTGTGGCACATGGAATGGCCCTGTCGTGCTCAGAACCTATAAAGGTGTTGAACTCAAATTAAAGTCAGATTATAGTAATATAATAATTCCGACGTTTTCTAGACGAAGCTGCAGGGTACATTCAAGGGATTCACTCGCATCAAAGGTGACAGCGACTGGATAGCCGGTGGGTAGCGATGGTGATTTCAGGGAGGGGCGTCGAGGGTTCGATTCCGGAGCAGATGAGGGGATTTGCTAGGCAGTCTGTTCCCGCTTTTACAAAAGAAGAGTACATTTTGGGTTCAGTAGGCATTCACTTCCTAACCCTGCTTCCAATCTGTTGTCCGATCTAGAAAAATCAGAATCTTTGGGGGAAGTTCATGGGCTTCCCTTGTAAGTACAACCCCGTCTGATTGCACAGTTACAATGAGTGGATCTATATAGACTGTCACCACTCGAGCCACTGACAACTGCTCCTCAACTCGCTCCACCTTCCTTTGTCTGTCTCGTCTCTTTGCGGTTGAATGTGTTCTTTTTTCTCAAGTTTAACTTGCTTGAATGTTTAACTTAAAGTAATAAGGTTTTGATCCTCACAATCCTATCCATCGGTGGTGAAGAAATGAACTGCTTGTTGTCTTGACAATTCTTTTGATACGCTGATGATCTCCGTAATTCTCGATATTACTACCACTGTATTAGTCGATCGGCGTGTGTAGCGCAGTCGGAGGAGGCGCCGACCTCGCGTGCACCCAATGCCAGGTTCCTGGTTCGGATTTCCCGCCCAGGCCAACCAAGCCTTCCATCCCTCCGGGGTCGGTGAATTGGTACCAGACTTGTCTGGGAAGAATAGAACGCTGACTTGTTGATCGGCTGGCCACCGCAAGTCATTGTATGGCCAAATACGCATTCAAGTCGCCTCCACGATATCCCGTAGAAGTAGAATGCGTGGCGCATCCCAAAAGGGATTGAATAACGCCGTCCTTTATCCTTTATATTGGTCGATAACGACGACGTTAGCAGCATGGACGACAACGATGATAATGCTCACACTGTTACCATGCTCAAAGCAAACGAAGAAATATTTCTGATGAGTCGTGTAGAGTGGGAGGATTTGATAGCGGAAGATTCTCTAACCATAAGGCCATAAGGCTACACTACTGACTACTGATTTGGTCATTCTTTGCCACGTCAACGCTAACCAAACCTCACAACAGCGTGTTATTGTCGGTGACGCTCTAAGTTCAACCCCCGCCTGATTGCACTCTTACAATAAGTCGACCTGTATAGACCGTCACTGCTCGAGCCACTGAAAATTGCTCTTCATCTCGCTCCAGCTTCCATTTGTCCTGTCATGTCTCATTGTGGTTGAATGTGTTCTTCCTGCTCAAGTTTATCTGACTTAAAGGCTTAATTTAAAGACATAACAGCGCTTTTCCAGTTAAAGCTACTGTAGTTTCAGCGCAAAATGTCGCCTGCTCCTGAAGGTACTGAAGGTGAACGAATAGGGAAGGACAACGTTGGTTACAACGCTTCTGAAGAAAACGACAATCCTCCTGTTACAAATGTGGTCAGTTCGTGAACAACAACGCAGAGAAACTTTGTACTATTGAAGCATGGAATATGGCTTGCATCACTTACCCAATCAGCAGGTAACAAAAAACTCCGACGTGAAGCCTTCGAAAGCTTTAGACGTGAGCCGAGAGAATGCATTCGAAAATGAGGGCGTAAGATCAATCTGTTACCAGGTAAGCACCTTACGATAGAGAGAAGAACTGAAAATAACGGGGCCTTTTTTAACTTTTACTGAGTTTTCTTCATTGTAGACATTCTTTCCATTCTTGATTGGTGGATTGGGCTCTACACTAAGTGGCCTTCTTCTGAACCATGTGCAAAAACTGCCGCTTTTATGTCGGGTGAGTGTTTGATCACTATTCTCTACACCGTCCTACCTAGAGCCACCAATCGAGATCGAGTTCGATCGGAAGCTCGATATTATGTACTCTTTTGATATTTTCTACTTCTTTATCGGCATCCTTATACTGTCAAATCGTTGCAAAATCGAATAGTTATTGACAGTGTTTGATATTGTCCACTTGTAGTGAACTCAACTCACTGCCCAACATACTCTGACGGCGCGAGAGTACGTGCGCGGTAGGTTCCGCCCCTTTCCGAAAGGTCTGTCGCTTGGCAGTATATACTGCAGGACCGCCCCTCGATCGCGATTGGTCAGTGGGGCGGGGGCGTGGCGGAGCAGGAATTGCAGCAGGTACTGCCGAGGTACGGCACTGTTGCGAAATAACTTGCCGAACCGACAGGTACAGCGGAGGTACAGTGCAAGTACTGCAGTTGTGTTTGCTCCTCCCGTCGGCGCCGGCCATTGGCTGGACTCTACAGCCCAACAACTGCAATAGGAGTGCTGCCAAGGTACTGCCGGTTTCGGAAACCAACCGCCCAAGTACTGTCCCAGGTACCGCCCAAGAACTGCGGTGCACATGGGTCCCGCCGCGATTTTCGCGTGTTTAAGCACAGTAACCGGAGGTGACGCATTGCGTCTCGTGATGGTGTGAACTTGCGCGCACCCTTCAGTACTTGAGCACTGCTTTCATTCGAAATTACTACCTCCACCACTGTAGTACTCCCACTACTACTCTTGCTCCTAACAGTAGTCTCAGCACCAACTACCACTACTTCTAGCTTTTCCACTATTTATTACTACTTTAACTTGTGCTCCACCGACCACTTCTGGAGTTGGCCGTCAGAGTATCACTTCAGCCTCAAAAAATTGTATACACTGTTTGAATGGTGATAACTTTGCTCACAGTAAAGATACTGAAGAAGTTAAGAGCTTACATAAAAGCCAAAGAAAATAGGAATTTTCTGGCATATGAGCGGTATGGAATGCGCCATGCACCTCTCTGAAATTTTACATTTTACACTTGATTGTTTGCCATGGGTTAAATGCTTGTTATAATTGCTTGACAAAGCGGCCGTATCGATTGATTCGTGCTTTTTTGAGGTTTGAAGCTTAAAAACACGCTACTACTTGCCAAAAATGTAGGACATCCTAAAAAATGCAGATAAGGCTCTAACATTGCTGTTAGTGAACTTTTTGAAGATATTTGGGACTCATATTAAAGCAAAGGTAACGAGATTTCTTCAACGTGTAAATAGTCAAGATTGCGCCATGCACCCGCCTGAAACCTTGCATTTCAGACTCGATTGATTGTGCATGGGCTAAATGCTTGCTACAATCGTGTTACTACTTGGCCAGATTAACATGTGGTAATCTTTTTTTAGCGTTTAAAACTTGGAAATCACGTGAAAGACAGGTGTCATGCTAGTTCATTGATTGCACGATTTGAATGTGAGCAGGAAATCCAACGTCCAAGACGAATTCTGTGGAGAGTTGAAGCAACATTCAAGCTGAATGGAGAAGTTAATCGGTTTAATTGCAGCTTTTGGGTAACGGAAAACATTAAAAAAGCAGACCACAGGTTGATCTGGCCACGTACTAACAAGACTGTAACGAGCAGTCAGCCCATGCACAATCAATCGAGTCTCAAATGCAAGGTTTCAGGTGGGGGCATGGCGCAAGCTTGATTATTTACACGCGACAGATCTCTCTACTCTGTGCTTTCATATGATTATTTACACGCGACAGATATCTCTCTACTCTATGCTTTCGTATGAATCTCAAACATCTTTAAAAGCTTCACTAGTAGCAATGTTAGAGCCTTTCAAATAGCACCAGCGTTTTTAGGATACCCTCCATTTTTAGCAAGCCGGTGTGTGTTTTTAAGTTTTAAACCTTAAAAAAGCACAAATCAATTAAAACGACTACTTTGTGAAGAAACTATAACAAGTATTCAAGCGCAAAACAATCAATCGAGTGTAAAATGCAAAATTTCAGACGAGGGTACTAAGTGGGCTGGTACCCGCTCCATTATGACACCATGGTCGTGGAACACTCAAACAAACACGGTTTCTGTGCTCTCCTCCGCGTCAGCGGGCAAGGGAAGGAACTCTGGGGTGTGGCTGATCTAACAGCGGGCATTAGCCCGCTTAGTACCCAGACGAGTGCATGTCACATTCCATACCGCTCATATGTAAGAAAATCTCTATTCTTATAAGCTTTCATATGAGTTTTTAACTTCTTTAGTACCTTTGCCGTGAGCAAAACAATCACCTTTCAAACAGTGAACACATTTTTTTTGAGACACTTTGCAGATCAGCAATGATTATCGAAACGCGAGGCTTTAATACCGTTAGATTGGGACGGATATACGAATAGACGCGCGAATTAGCTCTTCTACGTTCGACATAATTATATTACGCATCTTCATTAATTTGTAATTTTGAATACTATGAACAATACTGATAGAATCAATAATCAATGAGTCACATAGTACAATTGCAAACAAAGCAGCCATATTCAAATCACCTGTATCACCTGTCGTCTCGATGATTATGGATTTGCTCGAGCGGGCGCCAGCAGCGTCTCCATTCGTCCCTGTCGCGTGCCAGAGTGCTCCAGTGGATCCTCCTCGCTCGAGGGACACGAAGAGCGTCATAGCGGTCGTTCAGGGCTTTAACGAAGAAGTCCTACCGTTGGTGGGCGTCCCGGTGTTCTCTTGACATCCCGCGGAATCCAGTTGGTGACGGCTCTCGTCCAGCGGGTGTCTGCGAAGCGCATTGGCCGGCCCACCTAATTTTCGACAACTTGGCCCACGCGACGGCGTCTCTGATCTTCGAACGTCGGCGAAGCTCGGAACTCTGGAGGCCTTCTCTCACTTGCGTGAGTCGTGTCACTCTGAGCATCGTCCTCTCGATTCCACGCTGCACGATGCTAATCGCGTGTTCATCCTGCTTTCGTATAACCCAGGTCTCTGAGGCGTATGTTAGGGCAAGAAGAACGGTAGAGTCGAATAGGTGGGCACGGAGTCGGACGTTCTTCGTCTTCTTCACGACTTCTTCGACGCTCTTGAAAGCTCCCCAAAGCCGCTCGTTTCCTCCTGCTCAGCTCCGGCGCTAGGTCGTTGGCCATATTGACTTCGCGACCCAGATACACATAGCTGGAGCATTCGGAGACGTTCGTTCCGTTGAGCAAGAATGGGGCATCAGAAACTTGTCTGTTCCTCATGAACATCGTCTTCGTAAGATTCAGCTGCAGTCCAACATTCCCACATACACGGTCGAATTCGGCATATTCATATTCAAATAAAATAAGAAAGGTATGGGTATTTCTTAACATATTCATATTCAAATACGTATGTCTTATTGAAGGTACCTGAACTCCTGGCAGTCTGTCCTCCTTTACAAGGTATGAAAGGAAACCTGGACATGACGTTTACGTCACGACTAGGCACAATGGTAGGCTCATTGTTTCTGGTTAACACCGAAGATCTATTTGCGTTATAACGACGCCTTTCTTTTAAAATGCATTCCCTCGACAGCGGTCTTGTTTATTTTAGGCCCATCAAGGACGTCTTCAAGGCGATGGGTATTTCGAAGGAATACTGAGAAGTATGTGCCTCATTCAGGTAAGCACAATGATGATAAACAGTTGTTTCAGCTACTATAGCTTCGTTATGTTGCAGGCACAGGCCGTCTTCATCAGCCTTTTCGCAACGCTTATAACTTTCGTACTAGAAACCTTACGAGTAGGTATTGGGCATCATCCACCGACCACGAATTTTCTGTTTCTTGGATCGAATGCCGTAATGGCAATGTGTATTGCGTGCGGAATCTCTTCATCTGGTAAGATACTTAGATTTTTGTCTTTCACTTTTAGCTATTATTGACGCAAAAATCAAATATTTGAAAGTTACGGAATAGGAAGATTTCGTTCTGATTTCGCTGGCGCTGTCATGCAAGATTATACTCCATGCAGACTGTACCCGCTATGGAGATCAGATGTCATCAATCAACACCTTGCCGACAATATATAGGATTATAAACCTCGAACGGCTACTATCATGATCGCTAAAGGAAACAATTTATTGAACGAAATTCAAGACACACAGTAATGGCGGAGTGGGAGAAATCTTGGGGAAATGAAGAAACAAAATGCACGACGCCCGCCCCTTTTATGGGCACTTGAGATCAAGGCGTCTAATACTCAGGGAGAAAAAGAGCGGTACACATGGAGAGGTTAACGCGCCCTACACGCTGGTAACGCACCTCTATAAGTAATAGGCAGTGCTGCTTTTTTTCTGTCGCTGAGGCTTATGCAAGTAAAACCTGGAAGATGTCAACGATCATTATTTATCAATATCAAACGACTTCCATCTGCAGCCGCATGAGGTGAACAAAGCGAATTCACTCCACTGCACGCAAAAAGAATAAAGTAGTGTTACACTGCTGCGGCAAAACCACGGTTCGACGTTGTAACGGAAAAGCTTCTTTTAAGGACGGTCGTAATGCTTTCCGTCTAAGCACTCCATCGGACCCGGATCCGACCAGCAGAAGTCGTTCTTATACAAGGGATATTTCTCCGGTTGAACGCTTCAAGAAACACTTTGATGACAATAATTTATCAACATTGTTTATCAGACAATAATGGATACGGCGGATGGACGGTTAATGGGGGGGGGGGGGAGAAGGAAGGGAAGGAAGGATCCGCCTGAGGCGACCCCAGGGACGAACGGCTAGCGCCGCCAGACTCAGACTGGAGCCGAACGCCACATGTTTTTCGGGGTTCTCCTCTTATACCCCGCTTCTCGGCTTAGAGCCGGCGCCTGTTGCGAGTGACCAGCACGTGTCGAGGGACGCGGCTGGAAAAGCGGTGTTGGAGTGGGAACACCAAAGAACACCGGCTTGGCTTCCTCTACCGTAGCACTACAACGTCGACTGCCCGCTATACATTGGATCAAAAATCTTTGGATAATTGGGTGACCTCGATAACGGTAATTTCGCGGACCTAAGATTTTTGTATGGTCCAGATGACGACCCCGGATATCTTTTGAGTGGTTCGTAAAGGGCAATTTTGCGGTGGCGATATCCGTTCCTCCACGTGGTGCCACTGGAAACTGCTTACTTCTGCGAGCCGAGCCAAACACGGACATTCGAATGCAGGTGACAGGCCCTAGTGACAGGCCGGCCTACGAACATTTTGTCACATCATATGGTTGACGACGTCTAAGAGCTATCGAGACAATGCTACGGCGTCCGCGGGAGCCGACGCGCACTCGCGGAGCCCGGCGAGTGTGGAAAGTATGCGAGGGTCCCTGATGCGAGGATGGCATCGAGGGGCAACTGAGCTAGTCCGAAAGTCTCGTAACGTAGGCAAGACCCGCGTAGCAACGTTGAATGTGTGTACGCTGACGGGCCGCTCGTGTGAGTTGGTTGAAGCACTGGAGCGAAGAACGATAGACTTCTGTGCTGTGCAGGAGACGAGGTGGTCCTGCTGCAAGTCGAGGGACATTGGCCGTGGCTTCAAGGCCGTTGTGTGCGGCAGTCCCAGGACCACCAGAGGTGTCGGTATGACCGTCTCCGAACGTTTCCGTGACGCGATTGCAAGCGTAGAACGTTTCGACGACCGCTTGATGAAGATTGTTGTCGCCGTAGAACAGCGACGATGTCATTTCTTTTCTGCATATGCTCCGCAGTCTGGCTGTTCCGGGCAAACCAAGGACGAGTGCTGGTCCCTGCTTGATGACAAGACAGCGGAGGTGCCGCCAGAAGATATGATTGTTGTGCCAGGTGACCTTAATGGTCATGTCGGAGCAACGAAAGGCGGCTACAGCTGTCATGGTGGTTTTGGATATGGGTCGCGCAACGCCGATGGTGAGCGTATACTTGAGTATGCAGACTCACGTGACCTCACCATCGTGAACACCAAATTTCGAAAGAGTGACTCCTACCTCATCTCGTTTTATAGCAGGAACGCTAAGACGCAGATTGACTATGTCCTTGTTAGGCGTCGCGACCAAGGCCTTGTCACAGACGCGAAGACCGTGCCGTATGAGACGGTTGCCACGCAACACCGTCCACTGATCTGCTTGCTGAAGATCACACCTTCGAGGTGTAAACATGCCGAGCGATGCGGGTCGGCTAGAATAAAATGGTGGCGACTGATTGAGAAGGAAGCGGCAGTTATTTATCGCATACGGTTGCCGACGGTGACAACTATCGACGAAACCTGGAAGGATGCTACCGATGCGATAACATGGGCTGCACGCCTCGAACTCGGCACAACGAAGCCTGGACGACGCTGGGTCGACAAGCAGGCATGGCTATGGACTGATGATATCAGAGGGAAAGTCCGAGAAAAGAAACGGCTCTATCACGTATCGTCGGTTATAAAACAGTCCATAATTGGCAGTATTACCGAGAAGCGAAGAAAGCGACAAAGAAGGCAGTGGCCGCTGCTAAAGCCGCGCACTACGCTGATGTGAGCGAAAAACTGGAAGCGCGCGATGGTGAGCGTTATCTTTACCGACTTGCGAAATCCAAACCGAAGACATCGAGAAGATCTTTGGCATTAACGACGACAACGGACGTCTTCTGATGGATAGTAAGAGGGCTGTAAAGCGATGGCACGACTACGTCGAGGAAATCTCGAATGTTGAGTTTGACCATCCTGCTATTCCTTTTGCATCTCCTGTATACGGCCCCGTTCAGAAGATCACAGTGAGCGAAACCGAACAGCTCTGAGGAAGATGAAGTCAGGCAAAGCCACTGGTCCCGATGATCTACCAGCCGATCTGGGGAAGTCGAAGGGCTGGTGCCCTGCTGACTGGCTGACAGAGTTTTTCAATCAGGTTGTTGCTGAGAAGAAAGTGCCCGAGAGTTTCAATCAGGTTGTTGCTGAGAAGAAAGTGCCCGAGAGCTGGCAGCAAAGCACGACCATCCCGATTTAGAAGAAGAAGGGCAGTCATGCGGACTGCGCTAGTTACCGTCCAATTCGCCTTCTTTCACACATCATGAAGATCTTCGAGCGAATTGTCGATGGACGTATCCGGGATGTCGTCCAGCTTTCCACGAATCAGAGTTTTTTCGTCCCTGGCTGTAGCACTGTTGATTCCATTCACGCTGTTCGTCTTTTGCTAGAAAAGCACCGTGAGAAACAGGAACCGGTGCTACAGCCAGAGACGAAACCACACTGATTCGTCTCTGGCTGTGGCACCGGTTTGGTGCATTTTGCGTTCCTGGACTTGGAGAAGGCCTTCGACCGCGTTCCGCGAGATGTTATATGGTATGCGTTGCGAGAACATGGTATTCCTGAAGAGCATATTGAGTGGGTGCGCATTCTGTACTCTTGCCCAAGAAGTCGAGTGCGAGCGCCTGTGGGCACCTCGACGGAATTTCCCATCTCTGTAGGGGTGCATCAGAAATCTGCGCTAACCCCACTGCTCTTCGTGATCGTGATGGATGCAATCTCACGAGATCTCTAAATGGCGGCACCTTTGACGTTGCTGTATGCTGAGGACGTCATGCTTGCATGTGAAGACAAAACCGAACTCGAGCGACAGGTACACAGGCGACAGGCGTGGTGCGATCGCTTGGCATTGTTCGGACTCTAAACGTCAAAGAGACGGAATACTTGGCGACGGATGTGAATGAGCACGGATCTATTAAGATCAATGGTACTGAGCTTTCACGAGTTACATCGTTCAAGTATCTCGGATCAACAGTCACGTCCGATGGCAGCCTAATGTTGGAAGTGAACGCGCGCGTTATTGCAGGTCCAAATGGCGCTCACTGACTGGGGTGCTTTGCGACAAGACAATATCTGCGCACCTGTAAGTCGAAGGTTTATAGAACAGTCATCCGCCCAGCAGCGACGTACGGTGCTGAGTGCTGGCCCGTGACGAAGGAAATTGAAAGCCGCCTCAGTGTAATGGTGACGAAAATGCTACGGTGGGCGGCTGGAGTTACGCGTTTGGACCGCGCTCGCAACGATGCCATACGACAGAGGTTCGGTGTCGCCCCGATAGCCGAGAAGCTGCGCGAAGCTCGTCTTCGATGGTATGGCCATGTCCTTCGCGCTAACGACGATACTGTGCGTAAGATCGGCTTAAACATGAGGTCCCTGGAAAGCGGCCCAGGGGACGCCTGAAGCAACGTTGGCTAGATACGTTGCACTTGGACTTGAAGATGGCTGGTGTGCACCCTGATTAAGCATTTGATCGGGAGAACTGGCGTCACCACACCAGAAGAGCGGACCCCGCCACCAAGCGGGACAGACGCTAATGAAAATGAGGATGATGATGTATAGGGCAATTTTGCGGGCCACGGATTTCTGGATGACTTGGATCGGAATATACTAATTGGACGTCGTAAAATAATTCATCAGGCTCTAATGTATACTGACCGCACATATATTGAATGTATCAGCTGCTTAGAGTGGCTTTGCTGTGGTTCTCCCTTCGGAGATAATATAAGTAGAAAGTTAGAGAAAAACGGCCCAAAATGCGCGGTTTTAAACACAGTAGGAAGTGAAACGTTTACGAAACTTTATCTGAAACAATACCACAAAAGAAACAACATTGCAAGGTTAGCACAAAACTACAAAGAATAGGAAGGTCCTAAAACCTTGGGAAACGTTCGAGCAGCAGGCGTCCTCCGCCGCCCCTCACTTCGACTAACTCTCTAGAACTGATTCCCGCTTCCAGTGTCACTCCCGCGCGCGGGACCTAGTTGATTTCTGAACGTAAACCGACGATTCCGTAATCCCAAAGTCGTGGGCTGAAAACAGTTTTATTCCAAACTTTTTCCTAACTTAACTTTTTTTAGCTAGATACACTAGTACAACAGAAAACGTGAGTCGCCTTATGCGTCCAGCAGTAGGGGAGCATTTAAATCTAATCAAAAGGAGACCGATGCCGCACGCAAACAAGATTAAAAATCAGCATACAACGCTAAAAATACGCACGAGGTATGAAAATAAACAAAACGCGTTGGACACGATCACATTCTACATAAATAACTTGGGAAGTGCAATTCGAAGAGAGCCTACCTAGAAAATGGTACCTGCTCACTGAATGCCCTTCCTAGGACTCTCCACCTGAACTGTGGTGGGGAGTCGTGTCACTGAGGCATAGTAGGTCGTAAGGACACATCATGTTCATGCGTCTTACAAGACGTTGTAACTAGATTGAGCTCCTTTTCACATATTTGCTGCTGAGAGCATGAATAACGTGCGCACACGTTTGCAACCTTTGCAGAATCCACTAAAATAAAAACCAAAGCAACGCTAAACAACGTTGATCTACGGTTGTTGCAGGACGGAGGGGGATGGTTTCTCTTCACTTGATCAATTGAAATACTCCGCATCTCAGTGGCCTTCTTTCTTGGTCTGGCATGTATTCCATCTACTGTCCTAAAACGGTGCTCAAAATCAAGGATCACCTAAAACAGCGGTCTAAATATCGCCTATAAAAATTGTTTAAAAAAAACTGATTTACATGATGTGTGTATCTTCTGGCGCTTAGAGAAGCTGTGATGTGGTAAGCAACTTCAGCATAGCCAGAAAACCTGTTTCAAAAAATGTCAAACATTTCAGCCATGGTCGTCCTTGTGTTGGTGGTATACAGGAAATCTCTTAATCCAGACAATATTGCCACTCCGTTTGCAGCCACTATTGGCGACCTTTTAACGATTGGTATGATGGTATGAAATCTAAGATTTGTCGACGTTAGTCTTCTTGTGATGCACTGTTTCACAGGCATCACCATATTCGATATATGTTTTGTGTTTTTCGTGGCGTCAGTGACTGCTTATGTTTGCAAACAGCATCGAACACGAATAATTCCATGCAAGCTACAGGCCCTTGTGAACCACGAACATTCTGTGTTACGTCACATGGTTGATGGCACTTCAGAATTCTCTCGTAGATACTACTACGTCCGCATATGCCGACGGGTGTGACAAGTATTCCAGTACTCTTCCAGTCTTCCATGTGCAGGGTGTGCAGAACGTTTCGCATGAACTGAATGATTTTATTCAGCAAGTAGTAACAACGAAAGAAGCGATGGAGCACTATTCGCCGTATTTGCCATCTGCAGCCACGACCTTCCTCCAACGATCAGATAGTGCAGCGATCCTGTCTCTCGAGAACGAAGAGGAACGTGAAGCAATTCAACTCTCCACCGCACGCTTGATATCGTTACGATCGTTGCAGTTCTTGAATGTCCAGAAAGTTTGGAGGCTCTTGAAAGCATGATGATCACAGAGGATAAGGTCTGAGGAGTACGGCGGGTGTGGTAGCCATATGATACCCGGCCTGCGCAGCTCGCTCTGTGTTGACCTCGCATGGTGGGCTCTCGCGTTATCCATGATCATGAAGAGTTTTCCACGCCGTAGCGCAGAATGAGGGATCTGGGCAACCATCTCTCGCACGTTTCTACAAGACACCTCGAAGGTCCCAGTCCCGCCTTAGGGAGGATGTCAAGTGAAGCCGGCCATCCGAAGAAAAGAAGAATGTGAGCAGTTACTTCTTCCAGTGTCCTCGTCTTTTGGGAACGGACTGCGGCCTGCGATCTACAGGAAGCCACTGCAGCTTCCATTCAGGATTGTTCTATGATCCTTTTTTCATCCTGTGGAATAACGAACTTGATCCATTCCGTCCTTCTCTTACGATTGAGAAGATCACAACACCCCTCCCCCCTATCCACTCGCCTTCAACGATGGTAACGACGTCAGGAGCGCGGTGGAGGGTTGGATCGCTTCATGTTTCTATTGGTTCTGAAGCGACGGGATCGTCGCTCTACCTGATCGTTGGACGAAGGTTGTGGCTACAGATGGTGACTACTGCGAATAGTGATCCATCCTTTCTATTGTTGTTATTACTTGTTGAATAAAATCACTCAATTCTTGCAAAACTTTCTGCACACCTTCATGTATATGCATGTAATGCTGTTGTAATTCATGCAATGAAGTAAATAAACAAAAGAATTTTAAATAAATTTAGTAAACAAATTTCTCTTTTTTACTCGTGTTTCTAATCTTATAGTTAGTTTGCGCCGTGTACGTGATTTTCTCTGTTTGATACTATCTTCCTACTCTTACATGCACACGCACTTGTCCTTCGGATTTTTCTTTTAAAAACATTTGCTTATGATAATAATACCTAATTATTTTATTTAATATTCATACAAATTAATAGTCTACTATGTTTTACTGACTGCGCTCTACATCGCTATAAACTTAATTTTTGACCCTTGTCTTGTTAGCTAGTCCAACAGTTACCACTCACTTTTTATTATATTATTACATTTTTATTATTCTTTTATTTTTTAAAACTATTATTGTGTTTCACCTCTACGCGATTAACTAATTCTGGCTTTTTTCTCGCTATGTTTCAGTTATTACAATAACTGTATGGTCTACATTTTTCAGGCGAGCATCGCAATCGCATACTACCCGTTTGCCTCGATATCCATAGCTGTTCCACTTACAGTGATTGGAACGTTTCTTACTCTAACTCCATTAGGTTTTTTCATAGCTTGTGAGTTAGTTGATATTACTTTTGCTGCAGATTCTCATTATCTCTAGTACCACCTTGAAAAATGCACCAAGTTCTCGGGAATTAATAGATTTAAAGATTTCTGGAAATTATTTCTAGCACTATCAGTTAAACCTCGTTTAGTGTGTACACGACGCGATACATGCGTAGTGGCAAAATTGATCGAGCGACGAGATTGATCAATTCGGCCACTACACATGGCATCGCGTCGCGCGTCGCACGCACACTAAACAAGGCCTTAGCCCTTTTATAGTTGCGCCGCTGCGCTGCGCGGCATGGTGGGACAGATATCGACCGGGCGGCTCGAAAAATCAATATCTATGGCGATCGTGATGCCGCGCCGCCTGGCGGCGCAAGTATAAACTAGGGCTTAGGCTGCGAAAAGGTATGTAGGTGTTCTCTTTTTTACTTACAAGCAATCACCAGCCCGAACTTTAGCGGAGAAGCCCGTTTAGGTATGGCTTAGTTCCTCAAATTTTATATAGAATTCAATGTTGCAGATAAGGATGAGCAAGCGTGGATAGCAGCGCGTGAGCAACTGCCCACGTTATTGCTAGCTGCTGTTTTATCCAGGTTGGAGATAGCCTTTGTCGTTCAATAACTCTTGCTTTTATGGAAAAGTTGTCTAAAAACATGTCGCCACTAATGTTTTCTGGCGGACTTATGTCTGATGTTGAGTTGTTAGCAAAAGCTATAAAGCTATCAGAATAACGGCAAGTACAGGGTGTCCCGAAATAACGTTCCCAAGTTTTCACCGTCATAAAAACGGATGTAAAACAGATTAGAGCACGAAATTCTAGCATATCTTTATCAACATATTTACAAACACAACTATTATACATTATAAGATCTTAAAACAACTTCCTTTGGCACGAATGCTGGCCTTCAGGCGACGAGGAAAGCATCCAGCGTAGCACGCACGTATTCCATTGGCATTTCTTACCATGCCGTCAGAAGGCTTTCTTTCAGCGACTAGACCGATCGATCTTTTTTAGAACAGGCCTTGGTCTCCAAGTAAGACCATATAGAGTAGTCCATAGGGTTGAGTTCCTGGCTGTACGGAGGACATTGTTCTGGGCTGATAAAGCCAGGAAGCCTGTCGCGACACCAGTCTTGTACGATCTTCGATTTATGAGGTGGTGCCGAATCCTGCTGGAAAGTGGAAAGCTTGTCCTTGGGGACTGTCGTACTCCAAGGAGTCAAAGTCTTTTCCAAGACTTCTTCCAGGTACATTTTTGAGTCCATTTTCTCCCCTTTTTTGATGAAAAACAACGGCGACTTTCCCGCGTAGGTGACAGCGGCCCAAACCACGACTGAATGCAGATATCCGCAGCGTTCACGAATCCTTCCCGCTTTGGACCTGTTCATACTTCGCGGCAAGTGCGACTCGTCGCCCGTGCAAAACATGGGTATCGATTAAAACCGAGCGCGCGCCGCCGAAAAGTGTGCATACTCGGCTGTCGCCTGTTCATACTTCCGCGCGCTGCGCACGCCATGCGCTTTCGTCGCTCTTGTCGCTGCGGTCGCAAAGTATGAACAGACCCTTTAGCTACTGTTCTGGCAAGCACATGGCTGTTTGGCGATTCAGCGCTGCTTCGATAGTAAACGAATTTTCGTTTGAAAAATGACGGCGGCGTGCTGAGCTGAGACGCTGAGTGAGTGCCTCGCATTTTCTTTTACGATTCTTCATCATGTGTGGGAGAAGAATATGGACCTTCTAACAGCGGTAAGACTTCAGCCCTAGTTTCTCATTAACCATGTGGCTCATGGAAGTTCTGCTAACGTCTGTCGCTTTTGCCATCATCCGTAAAGGTCTCTTGGGATTCCTCCGCACCAGCTCACGAACACGTTTGGCATTCAGAGTTGAAGTTGCGGTAGGTGGTCTTCCTCTCCCATGTCCAGTTCAATGAACCGAGCTCCTGGTATCGTTTGATGGTGTTGGAGACTGTTTTCCTACTCACAGAAAGCGTCTTCGAGATGTTGCCCACCGATGCTCCGTTGTTATCGTGATGATGGGAACCCTCACAGGATGAGAAGGTGCGATAATGTAGCTAATCAGTATTGCAACTGGGCATTTAGCATCTGAGATCATGGTGAACACATCTAGCGCCAGAAACTAAGGTAGTACGTTATTGATGCATAGGTCAAGAAAAATGATAGGTCAAACATGTGGGAACGTAATATTGGGACACCCTGTAATTAGGCCATTGCCATATGTAATAAGCAGCGAAATGCCACAGAATAGCGCTAAAGTTGGAAACTTTCACAGACAAAGAGTAACGCGCAACTCATAGACAAATGTTATTGGAGTAGTAACGAAAATGTGGGCTGCCCAGGTTCGACTTTCCATAAATCTTGGCATGACGTGTGTCCAATTCTGATATGTTCTTGATAAGCTATCGACCAAGATTGTTAACAGCTTTATTCGGCTGACGTTTCGGCAGCTTTGCCTTCTTCGGAGCCTGGAAAAGTCGGAAATATTCACAATGCCATTCGCCCAAACATCATTTCATCCTACAGAGTAACGTTCTTAGAGAAAATAGATACAGGATCAGAAGTGGGCGTTACAGAGGACGACTGACCTGACAGGTGGTTGCCGTCGAGGACCACCGCTCACCCGTAGCTGGAAGTAACGAGAGGGTGAATGAGCTTCAGCCTGGGACCACCCGACTTAAATACCCCAGCAGGTCAGATCAAGTAGATCGTAACCCGCAGAGATCTAAGAAGGGCGCTAGTTCTTGGGTTACCGTTAGACGCTCTTCCTTCCGGTTGACCCCAGGATTCCTAGCGGTGATCCAGAGCGCCTCGAGTGTCCTGCGTGCCGAGATGTCACTTTCTCGGGCCAAGATGGACGTGGACACCTGCAGCATCACACCTGCATGGCAGCGGACTCTGTGTTCCCCCCAAGGAGTCAGAACGTTGCCTTTTCTAAGGCCATCCAAGTATAAGGGTTAAGGAGCATTTGGATGGCCTTAGAA